>APFE030834869.1:38482-147996 GCA_000404065.3 Pinus taeda
ACAAAAAGCAACATTTTTTTTAGCCAATTGATAAGTCTCAAACAAAAGGGTTCAATAATGGAGCACATTTAGGAGTTCTAAAAATTGAACATAAGGGTAAAAAAAATTCCAGAGGAGCATAGGATTGATGTGTTCATAGCGACTTTAAAGGATAATATCCAACATGATGTTGCCTTTGTGAACCTGATTCATTAGAGAAGGCATTCAAGTTAGCAATAAAAATGGAAAGAAAAATTATGGCAACCTCCTTTACATTACACAAATGAACAATTCTTGGATGATTCAAATGACAAAACCTCCTTTCTATATATAGGAGTCTAAAGAGTCATAATATAACCTAGCCAACCTAACAATAATAATATAAAGCCACAAAAATAACAATAGATGGATTCTATGGTGCACAATAATAAAAATATGGGGACAATAGGGGCACAACAATATTAATAAGGGATACAAACACAATAGTAATGGGGTAATCACTAGTATTATAGGGACCTAACATATAATCTTTCTCCAAGGACTAAGGGAGGAGTCTTTGGAACTCCTTAATGTGGTAGGAAAGGGAGATATCTCAAAGGAAGAATTAGACACCATCTGTGAGTTGTTAATCAAATGTTCACGTAGAGCTATGAGGCATAAGAAAGGAGTACAAGCTCTCAAGACATCCAACAGTGGGGTTACAAAAGCAGAAATTTGAAACTTGCTCAATAATTTGAGGAATGGAATTCTAAGCACATTGTCCTCATAGCTAGATGTTCTATAGGAAAATAGAAACAAAATGAAGTCAAGAAGGCAATGGCCATTTCCTACCCTCAATGCAGGAAGAAGCACCCACTGAAGGAATGCCCACTTAACACTACCGAAACCTATGAAATATGTGAGCAGAGTCATTCTACTAGTATGTGTCCATCTCTTCCTGGACTGAAGGCAATTTTTTAGGGAGAAAATGAAGAGGTAGATCAACTTTAGTTCATGGGATCAAAGAAACCATGCAAACCACGATCACAAAACATGAATAAAGGTATGCCTCAAGACCCTTCTCATTATTTTAATAATTTTAATTTTAGACCTCAACCTGTACCATTTTCACCTTCATGGATGATGAGCCTCGACATTCCAACAAAAATGTTGCAACTCCCAAGGCTACCAACTTTAATTATCAACCCGGGGTTTGTACAAACTTAAGAGGTATTGGCACTATGTTTGAAGTAGACATTGTGTCCTTCCTTCACTGTCATGATGTAATGGAGTGAATGTAATGAAATCAAGTCCTAAACTATTTGCAACAAATGAAATGATCAAAATGGAAACCTTAACCTATTGCAAGGAAAGAAAACCTATTCTAATTTCATAAATAAAATATCATGAACAAAATATCAATCATTACATTTCAAAGATTTCAGATCCATTGATAGAGTTCATTGGATGTGGCAATCAATAGAATCATCATTATATTCCCATTTCATAAATTTGTCCATTAACCCAAATCGTTGAGATGTTTTACATGGGTAAAAAGGAAAGTCCTAATTGGTGTTTATTCCTCCTCAACCATGGATTTATATCCTAGGGGTAATCATTCAACCCTAAGACATGAAAACAAATATTTTTGACCAAATCTGGGAAAATATATACACGTTCGAAGAGTACTACAGGAAACTACATGATGCTACAAGATGTTATAATTCACTAAATGAATAAGAAAATCAAATCCAAATTGGATGGTAATATTTTTTCTATTGACTAGGATGTGTTGGGTCTCCATTCCAAGTGGAATCACTAAAAAATACCCCTTTTAACCCATGCTAAAAAATACTAGAAAATTACTAGTCTAAAATCTAGAAATTCGAGAACTAGTGAGCTAGTAAATCTATCAAACGCCTAACCTAATCAAGTAAAAATGAAATGGGGTGAATTTGGTTAGTAATTGAAATTTATTTTTTCTTTAATGCAAGTGGAATAAGCTTGATTGAAGCTTGTTAGCATGTTCTAAAAAACAAGATAGATTTACTACTATTTCGCACAAGGGACTTCCAAAAATTTAGATTTTGGAATAACAAAACTAATCTAAGTAGATCAATGATTACTATGACCTTCCAAAGATATTACAAGGACGAAATGATGCTTTTGATCCTGCAAAATAGCTTACATCGACCATTTAGCCCAATCCTACAATAAGAAATCATCAATACTAAATGGATAAATAGAAAAACACAAGAACAAGAAATGCATGTGAATAAGAAGTAAAATGAAGAAAATTAAATGATACAAAAGGGGTTTTAGGCTCTTGTGATGGCCAAGCCCAAGGAAAATCAAAGCCTTATGAAGGATACCAATATTCATTATTTCCATTATATAATTACGTTCCTGCAAGAAATGACAATGGAGTTGCAAAAAATACAAGTTCTCTCCCCAATAAGACTAGAAAAAATCAACCTCTAGAAGAAAATTTGACTCAGTACTTATAAAAATGATTATCAAGCATTCCCCATCAAAGGAGGAATATTTCCCCTCCAAAATCCCTCTAATAGTTTATCTAGTTCTGAACGCTAGGAATCTTGATTAAATGATAGGAAACACATTCCTAGATTTTCCCAATTATTGGAGCTCTAGAATCTGTGTAATAATTTCATAGTATCATTTTGATTTATTATCCAATATTGATCCTCGTGTAGTAGGGAGTAGGTCCCTAAAATATCTCCTCCTCTAAAGCTCCATAATTTGCCCAATATTCTCAGAATATTCTACAAAAATAAATAATATTAGGCACAAATATGAAATTATCCATAAACCTTCCTAATGAACATATTAAAGTTAAAAATACATTATCTAATACAAAAAGAGAGGTTTAATGTGTTGAAGTACGGTCATATGGGCCTTAATTTATGTCTAATTTGGAGGCCCATCATACCCTCCTGCTAAAAGTGTTGTTGGTCCTCTAAGCAACTTAGTGACTTCATTGTGCTTCATTCATGTCCTTGTTGGCCTCCCTGATTTGTTCTCTTGTTTTTCAACACTTTCCTGTAGCAGCTTTATCCCTTCTTGTAGCAAAGTGTTGCCTTCCTGTAGCATATTTTTTCCTTCATGTAGCAGGGCATATTCTTCTTTTGAGTTGTTTAGTCATGGTTTCCCTAGTGGTTGGCTTCTTCTAAGAGACTTGGGCCTCCTTTATTTTGGATTGGAGGGATGTTATCTCCTTAGTTTGCTTCTTATTCTCTTTTTATCCTTTGTTCTGATTTTTTTAAGCTCTTTATCTTATGTTTCAACATTTTATTTTTATTTTCCACCCTCTTCTTCTTCTACAAATCCATCCTTGGCTATCTCTTTAACTCTATAGAAGCTTCTCTATCCATGTCAACAACATTTGTCCATGTCTTCTCAAGGTTTGTTCAAGGGAAACCTGCTACCAATTGCTAATTTCATAGCACTCATCATTTTAGCTTATGGCAAGAGGAGGAGTGCTTCATGTTGATGAGTGAGGTGAAGAATGGTATGCCAATCTCAAAAAAAGTTTCTTCTCCAATCACAATCCTCATCTTCATAAGAAAACTACACACTTCAAAATTTTATGGCTCTACTACCAAATTGTTAGTCGAGGAATTTTGTAAAAATTCACAGAATTTTTGTTCGTAGGAGGTGATATATCAAGTACTTACCCTTTCTTTCAAGACTCCTTCAAAGTTATATGGTTTTGCGGCCAATAATCATCCATATAGGGCCCATTTTTTCCTCTTGGGACAATCTTGTAGCAAGATGATTGTCTCTTGTAGCAACTCTATTTTTCCGGTAGAAGCCCCATTTTTCCTATAACACCCCCATTTTTCCTGTAGCAGCTCCATTTTCTCCTATAGAAAAGAATTTTGTGCCTTGATCTACTTAGTTATGGTTGCTCTAGTGGTTGGCCTCCTCTCAAGTGTCAAAAGTTTCTTCTCTTCCACTAAATCCCACACCCATTTCTCATAGTGCTCCTTCTCGATATTTTCTGTTTTTCTTGTTCCTATGTATTTCTTCTTTACTCTTCATGGTATTTGACTTTTGTTGTTGTTATGTGTGCAGGTCCTATGTTGCTACCGAAGGTGCTACTTTTTAAACACTTGGAGTGGTAGAGTGCCTCATGAGTTGGTATCACCCACTCTACTTGATGGGAAATGGGGAAAAATATGATTATGCCTTGCTATAATGGTTGCACAAGATGCTATAGGAGGAGGCGTTCTTCCTGTAGCAGTCCTTCCTTCTCTTTCAGGGTCTTCTAACTGTATGGAAGTGACAGGAAACGATGTATAGGGTTTGCAGGATGGTGCTAGGTCCTAAAGGGAGTAGTGTAGGTTTTCAAAAATAGGGAGGATGTGCTCTGCGTGTTTTTTCAAGAAATTTTAAGGCGAGACAAAGTGTAGGGTTTGTTCTTGAAAAATATTATTTTTTCTTATGAAATGGGATGGATGAATGACGGATAGATACTGGATATGAAGTGGATGGAGGTCTTGAAGTGCTTTGGTGACTTAGTCTTTGCACAAATTTCCTCCTTTAACTACTGCCCCCATTCCTCATAATCATCACCCTTCCTAATTTGGTTTTTCCACATTCCATGAGTGGGGGATTTAGCTATAATTAAATAGTTGAGGGTGGTTGAGACTGCTAACCCATCCTTAGCTTATAAAATCTCACCTCTCATGCATTGGCAAAAACTTTCTAACCATAATATGCTCAAGAGAAGAGGTCAAGAATATTGCATACCAGTACCTACCTGATGGTTGTTGGAGAGACATGGATGGTGCTGTTGAGTTGATGATTGATCCATGGTCCTCTGGAGGTGATAATTTTGATTGTTTTCTAATGCTCAATTCTTCATAGCTTGATGATTCTTTGATGAATAAGCTTTTTTTGTGCAAATTTCTTTCCAGTGCCCAATCTGCTTCTGGTGGAGTTGATGGATACCAACCCATATTCTAAACCTTTGTCTTTCAGTTACCATGAGTAAGATATCTTAGTCAAATATGGACTTCTTGGAGTGTTGGGCTTGGCCATGGGCGATGTTCACCTCCCCCACACTTTTCACAACTGTCATACACCCTTCCAACACTTTATATCACCATTCGTTTCCTCTAAAACCCACCGGCCTATTTCTTATAGTAGTTCCAGACATCCTATAGCAATTCAAGACATCATGTAGCAGTTTCTCATAGTAGGCATGTTTTTACAATATATTAAAAATGGTATAATGGATTGACCTAAAATGATTTGCATAGGTTGCCATCATCCTTATGTACCTCCCCATAAAAAATCTTGGCCAATGGATGTACGAATCTCAAGAAAGACTAAAAATAGTTGTAGGTGTTGGAGGTCAATTTAGAGAAAAGTTTGCACCAAATTTTGCTTAAATTTATTGGGCACGTTACGAGCATCCATATTCATATCCTCATGAAAAAACTTTTCAAATGGATGCATGAATATCAAGAAAATTTAAAAATGGTTGTGGGTGATGGAAGTTAATTTCTCAAAAAGTGTGCACCAGAATTTGTTGAAATGTATTTAGCATGTTACTATCATCCATATGCATCTCCCCCTGAAATAGCTTGGAAAATGGATGCACGTTTTTCAAGATGTAACCAAACTAACTTTCTTCTATATGTATTTTTGTTTCCTGTAGCAAAACAAAGGCTTCTTGTAGTATTTTAGGACAACAAGGAAAACTGAGTGGTAAAATCTTAGGAATGATGAGTGTATGGTGGCAATAGATGAGGGTCATGGATTGGAATGGCCTTGGTCCTTTTGGAGTATCTGAACAACTGAGGAGAAAGCCCAAGTTTGACTTCCTTTGACTAGGCTTTTGATCAACTTTTATTTTGGTGGCTAACTTGCTTTTGTTGCTTGTAGAGGTTCGAGAACACTTGCATTCACGAGAGAGAGATACATGGAGCCAATATTTTTTTATATTTTTTCCTTCTTTTACTTTTAGGCCTACTAGCCACCTCAGTGAGTTTTCAACTAGTAGGTCTACCTAGGCACCTCAAAGGAAGTTTTCGCCTAGGACCTTTTCCTTTTCTCTTTTTTTTTTTTTTTTCCAACACATTGACCACCTCATGGAGGTTTTCAATCAGTGAGCTAATCTCAGGTGCCTCAAAGGACGTTTTCACTTGAGATTTTATATTTTCTCTTATTTTTCATTTTTTATTTTATTCTATCATACTCTAATTGGGAAACAAAATCTCTTTCAAGTATAAGAATACTTCCAATGGAGCCATGTGCACATCAAGATGATAGATAAAATGATGTGTAGGCTTGAAATATATGCATTTCTATGTACCTAAATTTCATAGACCCAATTCTTTAATTGAGATGACATCAAGAATTGTTGAAGAAGATTTTGCGGGTGGAAATTACTGATTGTCTGGAACCATATTTCAATATAGTTTTCATGCCTCTGATCCACTTGCTAATTTGGATCATCTTGGATCTCTTCTTATACCATGAAGTTTAGATCTAATCTTTTTTTTTTTATTATTCTCTTGAACACATGGAGGATATGATGGTAAACATGA
This sequence comes from Pinus taeda, assembly GCA_000404065.3. NCBI lineage: Eukaryota > Viridiplantae > Streptophyta > Pinopsida > Pinales > Pinaceae > Pinus > Pinus taeda. The sequence goes on from APFE030834869.1 coordinate 45,019, forward strand.
GGGAACTTTCTCAACCTCTAATTTTGATGTCTGCTCTTCATCAAGTGTAGCCCATGATTCTTTTCTCTTCTCATTTGAATCTTCTTTTTCTGAATGTTGTCCTTCAATGACATCAAGAGAATATCTTTTTTCAATTCTCTTCTTGAGCTAAGATGAATACTATTGAGATCAATAGGAGATGTTTGGAATCGTTGTCCCTCAAAATTGTAAGTGGGTTGAGCTACTTCTTTTTGTGGGTTTCGAAATTATGGTATAGGTAGTTGAGTTGTAATGCATATTTGAGATGGATGTTGTCGGGGTTGTGGTGAAGGTGAAGGTGAATGGTAGGGATAGAATGTTGGGTATGGAGGACATTGAGTAAAATATTCAAGATATTGTGGACGACTCCCATAAGTTCCTTGCCAACTTTATTGCCAAGATTGGTTTTGGGGTTGAGATGGCCAAGGATTCCAAGGAAAGTGTGTGCTCCAATTAATTTGAAATGCATGTGTATAATATTGAAATTTTGAATTAGCCTCTTGCATCATATCTGGTTGAATAGGCTTCCGTGGTCCTCTTGGAGCTACACAACATAGTTGCATTGGCAATTGACTTGCTCGATTATCCTCTTGGTAAACTTCCTTCAACCTTGGTAATGAGGGGAAATATTTAACATCATGTGATTCTACATGGACAACACAAATACCAACATCATTTTTTTTCTCATTTTGTATTCTTAACATTTATACCTGTTCACTTATATTGCTAAGAATTTCTATTTTAAAGCTATCAAGAAAATTTCCAAGTTTAGAGTGACTTACCGATCTTGATGTTTACTCTCGCCCTTCCTCTAACTATGCGCTTGCATGTTTAACAAATTTCTTCAAATGAAATTTGGTATACATCACCTCTACTCATGAGATCAAGGAGATCAAATCACTCATCCCTATTGTTCTAAGTAAGATTGTTTTTAGCTTGTCAGATCTTAAATGATGTGATTTTCCCTCTTAACATTATACATGAACCTCTCTATTAGATCCTCAAGGCTCTCATATTCCTTTTGATTCATTATAAATATTTCTTCTTTAAGATCATGATCTTTATATTTTTCTACAAATATATTTTCCATATAATTCTATGATATTATTGAATTAGTCCTCATGAACTATTTAAGAGCTCTATCCTTCAATGTTGTCGGAAACGATTTCAATTTTTGAGATTTTAATAAGGAGCCATAAGATATACAAACAATTTCAAATTAAAAGAGAAAGGTTTTTGGATCCTCTGACCTTATACCACATAAGTTTGGAAGAAAAGATGGAGGGATGTTCTTCATGTGCCCATCAACATCATTATCTTGAATGGGAAATCGAAGAGGATCTTCTTCATTGTTATCATCTCCATCTATTTCTTCTATCTTCTTTGCCACCTCTTCTTCTTCTACCTACAAAAGTGGATGGTGGTGTGGCTCTTACTACACCACATGATCAAATGGGGTGATTGGTGTTGGAGAATTTTTTGAATAAGAATTTTAATGCAATTCAATTTTCTATTCTTGAAATGAAAGATTCCTGATGCAATCATTTTTTTTACAGAAAGTAAAAAGAAATGAATCAACTAGGGAATAATATAATGCATACTTTGACACCTCCTGGCAATGACGCCAAAAAGCGATGAGCCTCGGCATTGCAACAAGAATGGTGCAAATCCCAAGGCTACCAACTTTAATTATCAACCTGGTGTTCGTACAAACTTAAGAGGTATCGAAACTATGTGCGCAAAATACATTGTGTCCTTCCTTCGATGTCATGATGTAATGGAGTGAATGTAATGAATTCAAATCCTAAATTATTTGTAGTAAATGAAATTCTTGAAATGGAAACCTTAACCTATTGCAGGAAAGAAAATACAAGGAAATAAAACCTATTATAATTGCATAAACAAAATATCATGAACTAAATATCAACTATTAGATTTCAAAGAGTTCATATCCATTGATAGAGTTCATTGGATGTGGCAATCAATAAAATCATCATTGAATTTCCATTTCATAAATATGTGCATTAACCCAAATTGACGATATGTTTTGCATCGGTAAAAAGGAGAGTCCTAAGTGGTGTTTATTCATCCTCAACCATTTATTTAGAGCCTAGGGTCATGATTAAACCCTAAGGTATGAAAACCTATCTTTTTGAGAAAATATGGGCAAGTATATACACGCTGGAATAGTGCTACAGGAAACTACAGGATGCCACAGGATTTTACAATTCATAGAATGACCAAGAAAAGAAAATCTAAATTGCATGGGATTTTTTTTTATTGACTTGGATGTCCTAGGTATCCATTCCAAGTGGAATCACTCAAAAATACCCCTATTAACCCATGCTAAAAAATAGCAAAATTTACTAGTCTAAAATCTAGAAATTCGAGAACTGGTGAGGTAGTAAATCTATCAAACGCCTAACCTAATCAAGTGAAAATGCATGGGGTAAATTTTTTTATTAACTGGATTTCTTTTTTTGTTTTTTTTTAATCTAATTCAAGTTGAATCAACTCGATTGAAGCATGATAGCATTTTATAAAAACCAGCATAAATTTACTACTATTCACCACAAGGGACTTCCAAAAATTTAGATTTTGGAATAAGAAAACTAATCCAACTAGCTCAATGATTACTATTACCTTCCAAAGTTGTTCCAAGGATCAAATGGTGCTTTTCATCCAACAAAATAACTTCAACCATTTAGCCAAATCCTACAACACGAAATCATCAATACTAAATGCAAAAATAAAAAAAAAGACATGAATAAGAGATGCATGTGAATAGAGAGTAAAATGAAGAAAAGTAAATGATACAAAAGAGCGTTGAGGCACCTGGGACAGCCAAACCCAAGCACACTCATAGTCCTATGAAGGATACCGAGATTTAGAAGATGAACATGGCACCAATATTCATTATTTCCATCAATAAAATTACATCCCTGCAAGAGATGGTAGTCGAGATGCAAAAATACGAGTTCCCTCCCCAAGAAGACTAGGAAAAATCAACCCTAGAGGAAAACTTGACTTGGTACTTATATAAAATGATTAGGAATAATTCCCCATTAAAGGAGGAAACTTTCGTCTCCAAAATCCCTCTAATAGTGGATCTGGTTCCAAACACTAGGAATTTGCATTAAATGGCATGGAACATATTCCTAGATTTTCTCAATCATTGGAGCTCTAGAATCTATGCAATAATTTAAGAATATCTTGTTGATTTATTATCCAATATTGATCCTCCTGTAATAGGGAGAAGGTCCCTAATTATCTCCTCCTCCAAATCTCCATGATCTTGCCAATATTCTCACAATATTCTACAAAATAAATAATATTAGCAACAAATATGAATTTATCCATAAATATTCCTAATGAATATATTAAAGCTAAAATACATTATATAATGCAAAAATAGAGGTAAAATGTGTTGAAGGATGGTCATATGGGCCTTAATTTATGTCTAATTTTGAGGCCCATCAATGGCCGCAATACTATCAATATCCAATACCCTGACAATTACGATCCCCCTAAGCTAGTCCAACCCCTTCATGGTCCCAGAGCTGGCATGGACCTCCTCTTTATATTGGTCAATTCTCCCATCCTATGTCACAACAAGGGTTACAACTTCCCTCTAACGCCTCCACCAGCAATCCTCCTCTTTGTCCACAATTGCCTATTCATTCCAACCCAAACTCAAATAATAGGGAAGCCCAACAAGTTGAGACACTCCACCTTCCTACATATAGTATCGGCACCATAGAATGCAATGAATTGAACCTTCTATCTAGTTAGGTGGTAAATGCTAAGACTTCATCGATAAATTTTTAACATATTGATGATGAATCCTCAGAACAAGAACCTATTAACTCCTCCAGAAGGATAGCGGGTGATTCACCACAGATTTCCATGGAACAAAATCCCCCTACTTAAAAAATTATCACTTGAGGATGCCAAACTAGCCCACCCTGCCGTGAGAGGCTATCCTTGAGCAAACAAATTCCCCAACCTGAATTCGATCTCTTGAGAGAATTGTAGAACTTATTTGTCAAAATCTCGTTACTACAATCTATGAAGGATGTATTGATCTATGCTAAAATGATTAAGGAATTTTGGTCCAAAAATCCTAGAAGAAAATTGAATGACCCGTACACTATTCATGTCAAATGAAAATTATCAGACATAATGTCAGAAAAACTACCCTCGTAAAATATGGTGATCCAAGAAACCCGGTTCTTGCTATACAAATTAATGGAGTTGACATCCCAAATATGTTGGTAGACCTATGAGCTTCAATTAACATTATAAATTCCACAAATGTACTTACCTTGGGCATGTTTGTTCTTAAACCAACTCCTACAGTCCTAGAACTCGTAGATACATCCACTGTAATACCAGTAGGAAGGTTGAAAGATGTGACTATTTCTGTAGACTCGTGGAAATACCCCATCAATCTTCTGGTGTTGCATATTGTTGACAGTGCTGGACCCGCCAACATCTTAAGGGGATCTCCCTTACAAGAAGTCCCAATTATACCTTAGACCATTTGGTGTAGGAGTCACATTAGTGGATCATAAGGTAATTCCTTGACCATGATGGTGCACAGAGGCAAGTAAGACAACTTTGTTGGTAGAAAGGGTATGATGTTGCACAGAGGCAAGTAAGATAACTTTGTTTGTAGAAAGGTTGTGACTGATGCAGTGAATCAAGGAATAAGTATGAGAGATTCCAACACTCCAAAGGGAGGAGGAAGGTGAAGGTGAGGTCCAGGTTGAAAGGGATCAGTCCCAACTCTACTAGGAACACACCACACAAAGGACATGCACAACTTACAGTAGAGCGGTCGACACGGATGCAGTAGTCCCAACATACAAGGTAAGATAGCTTGAACAACACTCACAGATTAGTGCAAGATGAGTGTGATGGTTGATAGAACAAGGTTTAGAGAAAGGTCTATCTAGTGTCTGGTAGAGAAGTTGACACAGACGGTGACAAAATTAACAACATATGCAACACATTAACAACAAGATTCATAAAATTGCATGTGAATCAATTCATACACAAGTACATAAGTTAAACAACATATATCATTAAGGAAACTAGAGTAGTCCAACTACAATAACAACATATACATGAACATGTGCTACCTTTTATTATATAAAGAAGTGTAAGTCACAATCATACAATACACCATGTAAACCTGCTAGCCCTATCAATATAATGTTACAACCACATCCACCTACTCCTCCAAAGAGATGTACTAACTCTGTGCAGTGGAGAAGCCAAGGCACGTTACAATACTGTCCAAGTCTTCTTCAAGATAGTCTCAGTAGAAGCTTGGTTGACCAAAAGCATGTACAACGAGTTATGAGGGAATATTTATAACAAAGGGTGGGGTGACCCTTGACATTCCCTTTTGTGACCATTCAACTACCCTCTTGAATCTTCACCTACTCTATGACTGTTACATTCACTCTTGAGGCTTGACTTACACTTGACATCACTCAACAATACAAAGCACATGTACCAATGTGAACAATGGCTTGAACAAGCCAAACTAGACACCACTCTGACTTAGACAACTATAGAAGTCCAACTGCTCAACATCCTCATGCTGATCAATAGTAACATATTGGTGCCAAGATTTGCAGTCTCTAATAGTGTCCGTGGGTTCTCCTGTGACATCCATCTAGAACCTAAACCTTTCCTCCACGTTATTCGTGTACACTACTTGGGCTCCTCTGTCCAAATCATTTGAAAGAACATGCAAAAATATCCCTAATGTGGTTGGATCAGTAACATACATGCGCATGATGTCTGCATTGATAGGAAAGTTTGGATGAGTGGCAACGTGCATCAACTCATCAAAGCATGAGTCAAGCTCCTATTGGACTTACTTCTTGGTATTCATTTGGGTGAGAGTCCCAAGTGATAGAATCACATATGTTTGCACAAAATCTTCCATGCTCTTGAATACTCATGCATGGGAAGTATGTATGCTAGTGATGAATTGCAGTAGGTCCTCACAGTTTCGAATCTGACTCTGGATATGTGCTTGCATCTCAACCACATTGGCCTTCATCATCTTTGGAAAATGAAGCAGTGATCCTTTATACTTTATCATCCATGCTTGCATGTTATTAACGACAACATGTATGTTCTTAAGGATGCGATCTCTTCTCACAAATGGATGCTAGCATTCATGAAGATGAATGACTGCTTGATGCACAGTCCTGAACTTGGAGTGCAATGCCCACATTACCATGTCCAAGGACAACACTTCCTCCAATATTGCCTTCTTTAGTTCAGCTCAGGCAGACATTGTCACCAAGTCTCCTCCCTGCTTCGCCACCTATAGTTCCTTCACCATTTTCTCATTCTCGGCTACGAGGAAGTGAAAATTAGAACTAGTGGCTTTGGCATACACTCTAGTTGCATCAGCCAAAGTAGTTGGGTCCTTGTGCACATCGGTATGATAACTTGTTCTTCAACCTGCTTAGGGGATTTTTGGCCTTTTGGAGTTGGTACTCTGTCAGGGTGCACAACTCTATGTTGAGATTCATCAAAGGATTTGTCGCACATCTCTCCTTCCAGTTGACCACCAAGGATCTTAGTGCATCCTTGGTCATTCGAGACTTGCTCATCATTTGGATTCATTGTAGCGGGCGAGTCGACCTCTCTATGGTGAGGCATGAGGTCAGTGTGTTGTTCTAGTTTCGACTGCTCCATGTCTACATATAATTGTTTGAAAGCTTGTTTTATCTCATGAGAAACATATTTCCATTGTGAGGGCTCACCCTCTCCCCGTGATGCTAGTTATTCAGAAGAATCAACTAGTTGTATGGGCATTGCTTCGTCTGTTTGCATGTGATGCACCCCCTGCTGAATATGCTACTACTGCGCTTCCTTATTCTGTTAGCACAACTCTTGTTCTTTCCAGAGTTGCTCCCTCAGCTCATGCAAATCCTTGTCTGTCTCTTCAATTCTCTTCTTATCTCTCTACCTTAATGCAATTAGCTTTTTATGTTGTTGCCTCTTATGTGGAATAGCCATAGTTTCTTGTTCTACAAGTGGATCTGCTCGAAACTTTCAGCTTTGTTCCTCCTCCATGTGCTCAACACTCTTTCTCTTCCCTTTGTCGCACGCAAGTATGCTTGGCTCTACTACCTCTGTTGTTGTTGCTACTGCTAGTGTATCCTATCATGTTGCTTCATGCTACCATGCTAGATCTTCTATGATGCAAATGACTTGTTCAATGTGTATGGAATGATGGTAACAATACCTCCATGAGTATTCCTTGCCCAAAGAAATGCCCCATGGATCCAATTGAATTGAACTGTCATGTAGTGATCCTTAACAATGCATTGTGAGTCATATGGGTTGAAGCTTCGGAGGTCAAGTGAGTACTTCTTCATTTGTTCAACTTCGACATCTACTTGCTTGATGCTCTTGATCTCATATAACCCGATCTACAACAAAAGAGTGGGCCAAGGTGCCTTCTTCTTCTGCTGTAGCCTAGCTGTTAATCCCGTTGAGATATGATATGCTACTTCCTTCATGACTAGCACGTCTAAAGCAAACTTTGGCAGAAAATGCAGAGGCTTCTCTGCACTAAACACTCAGATGAACATATCATCCGGTGAGGCATACCAATCTACAATGCCTATCAATGCCTTCATCACTTCTTCTGACATGTAGGGTGGCTCTTGTTCAAATATCAACCTATACATTGGGGTGATGGTTGGATAGCCGTTTTATCACTCCTCTAAATCTGCACTCAGAGAATAGCTTGAAATATGTGCTTAGAATAGTGTCCGTCAGTGACCGTTCCCACTCTAAGCCCATGAACTCATGTCGGGAATAGACTGCATCTAGAATGTATGCGGACATATAAAACTCTGCATGCAAGCCTTCGAGCGACTGTCGAGCCTTCGTGACTTGCTTCCTTAGCTGATGAGCTAGTATGCTAGACAAGTTGCACGGTCTTCCTTCTCTAGCCAATTGTTCTAGTGCAAGTCTTCCTTCTCTAGCCACTTCAGTTGATGTCCTTGTCTAGATACAACATCGTATCTTTGCAGATCGGCCTACTAGAGGGCACCTGTTCAACTGTTGTTTGAGATGCAACACCATCAATGTCATGGGATCTTGTTTTCTTGGTATCCATTGAGATAGATGAACACATGAAAGATCTGGAAACAAGGAGCATGCATGGCAAGAAATATGTCAATGAAAACAAAGAAAATTCAGGGAAGGACACAACACATACCTAGGGAACTGATGAGAAATATTGCATAAATTTCACTGGGAGGTTGAGTGAATGGCTACTAGAACTACACAAAAGGTAATCTGGACTGACTGGAAGGCTGAAATGGAAATTGGCTTTGCAAAATGCGCAATCTAGTTGGCAAGTTGGCAGTTGGGGTTGCACAATGTGGAATCCCAACTGGGGAGTTCTGTTGGCCCAGGGTAGATTTGAATAAATTTTTGGGCCAAGAAGTCACTGACCTCCAGAAATGCACAACTCAGTCTAGGAGGTTAGTGTTGGGTCAAATTGTGGAAATCTAGAGAGTAAGGTGAGCCTTCCTTCTCCAGGCTTCTCAATGCAGCCTTGGTGAAGGCAAAGACCGGGCCAAGGTTGGTCCGACTCGCCGACAGGAAACTGAAAGAAAGTAAGCCGATGAAATGCATGGCAACACTAAGTGATAGCAGAAGTGATAAATAGTGCATGAGAAACATGAATGGGAGATTTGGAAAATAGATCAACATGCATGTGGGTGAGACCGTTCACGAATTGGGTGAACGTTCGTGCAAATTTTTTTTATGCATGCAACAGTAGTGAGATAGTGACCAAAAGTGAAACAGAGCTAGGACAAGCTAGAATACATGTAAACGAAAATAGGTGAAAAAGAAAACAAAAATATAGGACTCACACAAGCAAATACACAAAAAGGGATAGAAATGTTGAAAAAGACAAGTAAAGGCCACTTACCCATGAAAATTTGAGCAAGATGTGTCAAAGAGTCTTGGATGTGCTATGGGGATGTTAGAGCTCCAATATCGATGTGAATGAATGAGCTCTGATGCGTTGAATAAATAAGTTTCGCCTCATGATGCACATGCCACAAATCTAGGAAAAATGACACTTGGAGGGAAACTTCTAAAACAACTTTGCATGTGGCTTCTAAAAATAGCTCCTTGAATCATTGGATGCCTTTTGCATGTTGTCTCTTGCTATTCTGAGAAGATCAGGTCATGTATGCATGTAAGTCAAGTTGCCTCGGTTCCCGGTGGAACTGGTCAACTAGACTGTCCATGTATGCCAGTGCTAAACTGCTTGGGAAAAATAATGATTCCTAACTGTAAGCTGGGATAACTGCCCAAAGGGGATTACACAATTTCTAGGCCTAACAACCGACTGCTAGCTACATTTGTGCAAATATTGGGTTGAACAACCTGTTGATGGGACAAATTGTGCAACGCCTATTGGGAGGGCAGAAATGATTAAGCAATCTTGGAGCCCAGCAACAGTCTGTCTAAAGGAATTGTGCAATTCCTAGAGGGAAGGGCTAGTTTCCCTTTAGTAATGCACAAATTTTACTGGAAGCTGCTCAGCTTGCATATGGACCAGTTCTATATGAGCAGCTTATGAAGGAAATGGATCACTCATGTTTGACAGGGTGCCTTTGTGCAAGGAAAGTATTGAAGCTTGAGTACTTGATCGAGCAAGAGAAAGTGTTGTGTAAGGTTGGTAGGGAGGCTCCAAAATAGGCTAAGGAAAAATTTTGGAGGGTTTTTGTAGCTGCTACAATGCTTGGTGACACACTAGTAGAACTCCAACTCTCTCCATAGACCTTATTAATGAAAAACAAGTCTAACACCTCCGGAGGTATTGTTCAATTCTTAGCTCATCTTGGTTTCACACTAACTTGATTGTAAGACGTAATATCTACCAGATTCTTGGTCAATTGACACATATTCCAAGCCAAGGCAATGTAGTTGTTTCAATTGGGATTGAGGGGTATATATGCACACAAGTAGTATAGTTGTCAGAGTCTATGTTTCATCTCCGGTGTTTCTCCACTACGAGCAGGCCTGTACAGTGCCCTAGTGGAGTCACATAGGAACACAAGCATGGCTCCACTACCAGTGAGCCTAGTCAGTACCCTGGTGGAGTTACTTGCATCACCTCCCTGCTTAGGAAGCCTTTTTCTTCTTTCACCTTATTCATTTTCTTCATTTTGAATCTTTTGTCTTTTCATTTTTTATTTATTTATTTTTACTATGCAGAGCACTTATTTATTTTAGACGCGGAAGAGGGATCTCGACTTATTGAGAGCAGAGGAGGTTGTTCCAATAGAGAAATAGTTTATGGTGTCTCTGACATGTTTGTTAAGGTTTCCCCTCTTACCTTACTCTACTTGACAGAGTCCACCAAGGGTTAACCCAAAAACAATCGACTAGTGTAGATCCCACTAGTTAGAGTGCAAGCATTATCTTTCACCAAGGTTCACTTCTAAAAGGACATAGTTTCCTTCGACGTATCATGGACTAACTGTAACAAGTTCATCATATAGAGGCAAGATGACAAATAACCAAGAATAGATAGCTGTACAAGCCCTCTTGTACTTTACCTAGCTTGTTTCATGAGTCACACATGGTTTCATGTGAACTAACCTCTGAAAGAAACAAGAAAATGAACTAACAATCAACAAAGAAAAAATGAGAGCAGAAGAAAAAGTGCAAGTGAAAACAAGAAAGCAAACAAACAGACAAACAAAGCACGCAAGCAATCAAGCATGCAAGCAAACAACTGAAATAAAACACTACTCCTACTCCCACACTAATGGTGCATGGGCCTCATCACGTGAAGTGATACTTCCAATTCAGCCACCGACGCACTGGTGGACCCATGTGAGTGAAGGCTTGGTCCACAAGTAACCCAGTCCTGTGGACTAGCATACAAGAAATATATGAAAGTGAAGACAGCGACACTCCATTCCTCAAAGTTCCCATGGGACATAAGTGAGTGCGTGTGCATGAAAGATAGTCCATGGACCCATCATGGTTCTCTGTGACACTATGTGCAACTTTAAAACATAAGCACACTCTTCACTGAGACATGCAAGCAAACAAAATAAGAAAAGCTATCTTGCATCACAAATGAGTACCTGTAATGTAAAACTCCTCCAACGCATGAGCAATGAGATCATGCAGTTCGACTAGAGGATGTGTGATATGTGTGTGAGATGGATCTTCAATGCATACACATGAGTGATGAGGAACCTTGGGCGATTTAACAATTTCATGATCGCAAGTGAGATTAACCCCAAGAGAGAAAGGGCCTGACATAACCATCAGCTCGGGGTGAAGTTCCTTGACAATCTTGGTGTCTCAACTTCATCATCAGGTAGATCATCATAAATAGTTGGCTTCAAAAGATCAACTACGATAGATTCATGATCATGTTAAAAAATGGAAGAAAATGGATCGCGACTACCACAATCAGGAAAATCAATGAATTCTTCGTCATCCTCATGACCAGAAGAATTGAACAGAGGGGTGGATGAAAAGTGAATAACTCATCCTCTGTGTTTTTGGAAAAGAAAGATGAAGGATCAAGTGGATCTTCAATGAATAATTTATCCTCTCCACTGTCGAATGATGTACTAACATCCGATGGGGAATACGAGTGATCAATAATGGGTTCATCCGTGGATGATGATACACATGAAAAATCATGGATGGTAGGTCCACCAATGATGTTAGGAAAGAATGGAGGAGGCTCAGATGGAAATGAATCATCCTTCGCCAAGGGTTGATGTTCAAGCTCCCACTCATGCTCTTCATGAATGACAACACATGTTGGTTGTGCAACACCAACTTCGTCAATGGGTTTTTCCTTGTTCACAACAAGTGAAGAATCTAGAATGGATGAACACAAGACAACATCATGTGGAGGTCAGAAAAGAAAATGCATATGAGAACTCAAAGGACTCACAACCAACTCTGTGAAAAAATTGAGTGGAGTGATGTTGGGAGGGTGTGAAGATTGTACACGTGTACAAACATGATCCTCAACATCACTGGGCGATGGTGGAACTGTTGAATCAGGGGGAGGCGAATAGTCTGTTGGGACAGTGTGTGCTACCACATGGGATTGTGTACTTCCATCAACGAAGAAGGTCAAGTGAGGCTTAACATCAAGCTTCCTCTTGGGATGAACAGATTTCTTAAGAAAATACTCGAACCGGTCCCAAAGGTAAGTGAACATCATCTAGCTCTTTGGAGCTTGAAACTGTAAGTCATAAAAGCGCTACCAAAAATTAATGATGGATTCATGTGGAGCCCTTTGTTGATATAATAGTTTCCGGTCAAGGTGGTCTGAATCAAAATGATATAATGTGTCTTCAATAAGATCACAAAAGTGCTCAAATGAGTGCACGGTGTCAGCTGGTAGGCTAAGCAACCAACAAAATGGAGCTTCACGAAGTGTGAATGGAAGAAGAAAATTGGCCTATTCGTCAGTAAATTCATCTTCCTCATCAATCATGGAAATAATTTTATGTAAATATTAAGGCCAAACCACTTTTCCTTCACCATTGTATGTGTGAGTAGACAAGAGATCAAAACGCTTCCTTGAGATGGAGACATCTTCACAATTCAAAAAACACCTCGGGGGAAGAAGAATGCAAGAATCCATTGAAAGATATGCAAAGGTTCAAAAAAAGATGAGAGAGAACTACTTGTCATCAGGCCCCTCTTCTAGCTCCATAAATGTTTTCGGTGTTGGACTCGCCAACATGTCAAGGGGATCTCCCCGTAAGAAGTCCCAATTAGACCTCAAACCGTTTGGTGTATGAGTCCCAGCAATGGGTCGTAAGGTAATGCCTTAACCACAATGTCACATAGAGGAAAGTAAGGTAACTCTGTTAGTAGCAAGGGTGTGACTGATGGAGTGAGTCAAGGAATGAGTATGAGAGGTTCCAACACTTCAAAGGGGCGAGGCAGGTGAAGGTGAGTTCCAGGTTGAAAGGGATCAATCCCAACTCTGCTAGGAACACACCAGACAAAAGACATGCATAGCTTTTGATAGAGCAGTCGACAAGGATGTGGCAGCCCCAACATACAAGGTAAGATAAATCTAACAAAACTCACGGACCAGTCCGAGACGAGTGTTGCGTTTGATATAACAAGGTTTAGCGAAAGGTTTGTCTAATGTTCGGCAGAGTAGTTGACACACATGGTGACAACATTAAAGACATATGCAACACATTAACAACAAGATTCATATAATTGCATGTGAATCTGTTCATACACAAGTACATAAGTTAAACAACATATATCATTAAGGCAACCAGAGCAGTACAACTACAATAACAACATATGCATGAAAATGTGTTGGCTTTTATGATATAAAGAAGTATAAGTCATAATCATTCAATACACCATGTAAACCTGCTAGCCCTATCAGTAGAACGTTATAGCCACATCTGCTTGCTCCTCCAAAGAGATGTACTAGCTCCGTGTAGTGCAGAAGCTAAGGCACATTACAATATTTTCCAAGCCTTCTTCAAGAGAGTCTTACTAGAAGCTTGGTTGACCAAAAGCCTATACAATGAGTTATGAGCGACTATTTATAGGAAACGGCGGGGTGACCCTTAACATTCCCCTTTGTTACCATTCAACTACCCTCATGACTCTTCACCTACTCTATGACTGTTACATTCACTCTTGAGACTTGACTTACACTTGACCTGACTCAACAATATAAAGCACATGTACACATGTGAACAATGGATTGAACAAGCCAAACTAGACACCACTTTCACTTAGATAACTATTGAAGTCCAACTGCTCGACATCCTCATGCTGATCAATAGTAACACATTGGTGACAAGATTGGTAGTCTCCAATAGTGTCTATGTGTTACATTGTGACATTCATCTGGAACCTGAAGCTTGCCTCCATGGCATCTGGGTTCACTGTTTGGACTCCTTTGTCCAACTCATCTGAAATAATGTAGACCAATGTCCTCAATGTGGCCGAACCAGCAACATACTTGCGCATGATGTCTGTACTGATAGGCAAATATGGACTGGTGGTGATGTGCATCAACTCATCAAATTACGAGTCAAGCTCCTGTTGGACCTACTTCTTGGTCTTCTCTTGGGTGAGAGTCCCAAGTGACAAAATCGCATATGTGTGCACAACATCCTCCATGATCTTGAGTACTCGTGCATGGGAAGCCTATATGCCAGTGATGAATTGCAGTAGGTCCTCATAGTTCTCGATCTAACTCTGGATACATGTTTGCAGCTGAACCACATTGGCCTTCATCATCTTGGGCAAATGAAGCAAGGATCCTTTACACTTCATTGTCCATGCTCGCATGTTATCAATGATAGCATGTATGTTCTTCAATATGAGAGCTCTTCTCACACATGGATGATGCCATCTGTGAAGATGAACGATTGCTTGATGCACAGTACTAAACATGGAGTAAAATTACCACATAAACATATCCAAGGACAACACTTCCTCTAGTATTTCCTTCTTTAGTTTAGCTCGGGTGGACATTGTCACCAAGTCTCCTCCCTGATTGGCCACCTATAGTTCCTTTGCCATTCACTCATTCTAAGCTATAAGGAAGTGAACACTCGAGCTAGTGGCTTCCACATACACTCTAGTTGCAATGGGTAAAGCTATTCAATCCCTGTGCACATCGGTCGTGATCACTTGTTCTTCAATCTGCTTAGGGGATGTTCAGCCTTCCGGAGTTGGTACTTTTTCATGGTCCACAACTCTATGTTGAGATTCATCAAAGGAGTTGCTGCACATCTCTGCTTCCCATTGACCACCAAGGATCTCAATGCATCCTTGGTCATTCGAGACTTTCTCATCATTCGGATGCATTACAGTGGGCGAGTCAACCTCTCTGTGGTGAGGCGTGAGGTCAGTGTCCTATTTCAATTCCAGCTACTGCATGTTTGCATCCAATTGTTCAGAATCCTATTCTATCTCATGAGAAAAATCTTGCCCCTATGAGGGCTCACCCTATTCGCCTTATGCCAGTTGTTCAAAAGTATCAACTACTTGTATGGGCGTTTCTTCATTTGTCTGCACGTGATGTGCCCACTATTGAATATGCTACTGTTGTGCTTCCTTACTCTGTTCTCATAAATCTTGTTCTTTTTGGAGTTGCTCCCTCAACTCATGGAACTCCTCCTTTGTTTGTTCCATTCTTTTCTTATCTCTCTGCCTTCGCACAATTCATTTTTCATGCTACTGCCTCTTATGTTGAATAGCCATAGCTACTTGTTCCACAAGTGGATCTGCTAGAAACTCGCAGCTTCATTCCTCCTCCATGTGGTTGATAATCTTTCCCTTCCCTTTGTCACGTGCAAGTATGCTTCGCTCTGCTACCCCTACTAATGCTGCTACCATTGCCACTACTGGTGTTTTCCGTGATGTTGCATTATGCTTATGTGCTAACCATTCTATAGTGAAAACAACCTATTAATTAGGTATGGAATGATGGTAGCAATACCTCCATGAGTCTTGCCCAGCCCAATGAATTACCTCATGGATCCAATTGAGTTGAACTCTCATGCAGGGATCCTTGATAATGCAATATGGGTCATGCCAGTTGAAGCTTCGAAGGTCGAGTGGTTAATTCCTCATTTGTTCATCTTTAACATCTTCTTGCTTGATGCTCTTGATCTCATATAACCTAATCTACAACAGAAGAGTGGGCCAAGGTGCCTTCTTCTTTTGTTGCAGCCTAGCTATTAATCCTTCTGAGATATGATACGCTACTTCCTGCATGACTAGCAAGTCCAAAGCAAACTTTGGTAGAACATGTGGAGGCTTTTCCGCACTGAACACTTAGATGAATGTGTTCGTCGATGAGGCATACCAATTTGCAATGCCTAACAATTCCTTCATCACTTCTTCTGACATGCAGGGTGGCTCATGTTAAAATATTAACCATTACATTGGGGTGACAAGATAGTCAGATAGCCATTTGATCACTCCTCTGAAGCTACACTCAGAGAACAGCTTGAAATATGTGCTCAGAACAGTCTCTGTCAGTGACCATGCCCACTCTAAGCCCCTAAACTCATGTCGAGCACAGAATCCATCTAGAATGTAGGCAGACATATAAATCTCTGCATGCATGCCTTTAGGAGACTTTCAAGCCTTCGTGACTTGCTTCTTCAGTTGATGAGCTAGCATGTTGGACAAGTTGCATGGTCTTTCTTCTCTAGCCAGTTAGACAAGCGTGACCACCCAAGTTTGAGGGAAGGTCTTAGTGCTTACTTGGCCACTTAGTCAACATGCAAATATGACCAAGTATTGGTATGCTTTCCTCAATATTATTGTCTTATAGATCTACTTATTGGTCATCTTGAAATGAGTTGGCTCCTTTACCCGATCCTTCAGAATTTTTCTGGAGTGGCCACTGTCATTTGGGAATATGAATGGAGGGGTCATGATAGTCATGGGCTCATCCATATTATACATCTCATCGTATTCTTGTGCCGAGAAGGTTGCAAGCTTCATCCCACTGACACTGCTCAAGGTCATCGTCTCAGGGTCATTGTGAGAGACGATTCGGTGAATCATATCTACACATGGGAATGCGGGGTATCTGCATGCAATCTAGTATAGGTCAAACTTATGGATGTTCATGTACACATGACAGTATTCAAGGTCTTCCCCAAAATTACCTGTGAATGTTTCATTCACCTCTTGCCAATATAGTTTGATGTCCTTGTCTCAATACAACTTCGTATCTTCGTAGATTAGCATGCTAGAGGACACCTATTCAATTGTTGTTCTAGCTGCAACACCATTAGTGTCATGGGATCATTTTCTCTTGGAAGCCATTGAGATAAATGAACACCTGAAAGATATGGAAACAAGAAGCAAGAATGGCAAGAAATATGTCAATGAAAACAAAGGAAATCTAGGGAAGGATGCAGCACATACTTGGGGAACTAATGAGAAAGATTTCACAAATTTCATTAGGAGGTTGAGTGATTGGCTGCTAGAAATACTCAAAAGGTAGTCTGGACTCACTAGGAGGCTGAAATGGTAGTTGGCTTTGCAAAATGTGCAATGCAGTTGGGTAGTTGGCACTTGGGGTTGCACAATGTGTAATCCCAGTTGGGGAGTACTGCTGGCCTAGGGTAGATTTGCGCAATTTTTTGGGCCAAGCAGTCACTGACCTCTAGAAATTTGAAATTCATTCCAGCTAGTCAGTGCTGGCCAAATTGCGCAAATATAGAGAGGAAGATGAGCCTTCCTTCTCCAAGTTTCTCAATGCAGCCTTGGTGAAGGGAGAGATCAGGCCAAGGTTGGCTGACTCGTCGATAAGCGACTGATATCAAGAAATTCAATGAAATGCATGGCAACATTAAGTGATAGCAAAAGTGATAAACAATGCATGGAAAACACGAATGGAATATTGAGCAAACAAAGGAACATGCATGTGGGTAAGACCGTTCGACGGTTTGGCGAACGTTCATGCAAAATAGTTTCATGCATGTGATGGCAATGAGATAGTGACCAAAAGTGAAACAAAGTTAGGACAAGCTAGAATACATGTAAATGAGAGAAGGTGGAAAAGAAAATAAGAAAACAACACTCACACAATAAAATACATAAAAAACAACAGAAATGCTAAAAAAGACAAGTTGAGGCCACTTACCCATGAAAAGTTGAGCCAGATGTGTTGGAGATTCTTGGATGTGTTGTGGGATATCAGAGCTCCAAGATGGATGTGAATGAATGAGCTATGATGCATCTAGTAAATAATTTTGGCATTGTGGCACACATGCCACAAATCTAGGAAAAAGCTACACTTGGAGGGAAACTTCGAAAACAACTTTGCATGTAAGCCCCAGTTGCTAAAAATAGCTCCTTGAATCATGGGATGCCTTTTGCATGTCATCTCTTGCTATTCTAGGAAGATCTAGTCATGCATGCATGCAAGTCAAGTTTCCTTAGTTCTCGGTGGAATTGGTTAACGGGACTGTCCACACATGCTAGTGATCAACTGCCTGGGAAAAATGTGCATTCTTGACTGTATGTTGGGCTGACTTCCTAAAGGGGATTACATAATATTTGGGCCCAACAGCGGACTGCTAGCCAGATTTGAGAAAATATTTGGCTGAACTACTTGTAGATGGCAAAAATTGTGCAATGCTTGCTGGGAGGGTAGATAGGGTTACAAAATGCTAGAGCCCTATAGTAGAATCTCAGAAGGAATTGCACAATTCCTAGAGGGAAGGGCTGGTTTCCCTCCAGGAATGTCAAAATTTCACTAGGAAGCTGCTCAACCTACAGCTGGACCAAGTCTGTATGAGGTGCTTGTGAAGGAAATGGAGCACTTGTGTTTGACAGGTTGCCTTTGTGCAAGGAAAGTGTTGAAGATTGAGTACTTGATGAGGCAAGACAAAGCATTGTGTAAGGTTGGTAGGACATCCTCTGATTTTGGGTAGGCCTTGGCTTGCTACGCAACTGCTTATATTCTGTGTCGATTAGGAAATATGGTGATATCCAATGGGGAAAGTATAAAGAACATTGTTCCTTACCCACTGGCAGAACCAAGCATGTCAATAAAACCAGGGTATACCTTAGCACAAAAAATTCCACCCTTGGATGAGCCTAAACTTGGAAATGAATATATTAGACCGATTCTTACCATTAGTGAATCTCTTCATTTCAAGGGTGATACAGAAGATCATGTTATTAGCACATTTATTAGTAGTCCCAACTGCATTTCTAGTTCAACTGAGAAGCTATTAGAATCTATCATGAGCTGCATTACTCAGAAAACTATTGAACCAGAAACAAAAATTGAAAATGTTCTTGTCATTGTATACCATAACAGTATTCCTGTAGAAATTGATCTAAGGAAAATGTTGAATGTTAATCCTAATATTTCACCTTCCCAGGTTGAACAATTGTTGAAAGTCCTTCAAGATTGGAAGGACGCCTTCACTTGGGAATATACAAATATGAAAGGGATCCCTACTGATCTATGTATCCATAATATATACATAAAATATGAATTCTGACCTATTGGACATCCACGAATAAGGATGAATCATGCCTTGAAGAACACTATCAAAGAAGAACTATAGAAGCTACTAGATGTTTGGTTTATTTATCCAATCTTGGATAGTCAATGCGTATCCCCACTAGTCATTGTTCCGAAGAAAAATAACAAGTGGCAGATATGTGTTGATTAGGGAATTGAATAAAGAAACTCAAAAAGACCACTTTCACTTACCTTTTATGGACCAAGTCCTCAACACATTAGTCGGGAAGAAGTTCTTCTCCTTTCTAGACAAATTTAGTCAATATAACTAGATCAAGATAGCTCCTATGGATCAAGATAAAAATACCTTTACTTGCCCTTGGGGAACTTTCACATACCAAGTCCTTCCATTTGGCCTCCGTAATGCGCCCGCTACCTTTCAACATGCAATATTGGGAATTTTTTCTAATCTAGTTAATGACAGTGTTGAAATCTATATGGATAACTTTACACCATACAAACATTCTTTCAAAGAAGGTCTGGAGAATTTAGAGAAAGTACTCAAATGATGCAAACAGGCACATGTTTCTCTTAGTAGAATAAAATGTCATATGATGATGGAAGATGGGCTAGTTTTGGGGCATTTACTTTTAGCTATAGGAATACAAGTTGACCCTGCTAAGGTTAAGGTATACCTAAATTATCCTACATCAAAGACACCAATAGAGGTACATATATTTATTGGTTATTCTCGTTATTATAGAGATTTTATAGAAATGTTTTCTAAAATAACATTTCCACTTTTCCAATTATTGCACAAAGATGCAGAATTTGTGTGGACTGATGCATGTGAAGCAACTTTTTTAGAAATCAAGGAACTAGTCTGTAAAGCTCTGATATTACAAGGCCCTGAGTGGAAACTCACATTTCATATCTCCATGGATGATTCTCATACAAGATTAGGGGTAGTCTTGGGACAAGAGGAGGACAAAAAGGTATGTGATTTACTATGTTAGCAAGAACTTAACTCCTGCTGAACTTAATTATATTGTAACTGAAAAGGAGGTTTTGGTTTCTATTTATGCTATTAATAAGTTTCGGCATTATATTACAGTGCATCTAACCTTCGTGCACACCGATCATTTATCCATCATGTATCTAATGAACAAACCCTAACTCCTAGATGAGTTACAAGATGGTTATTGTTGATACAATAATTTGATATTACCATTGTACATAAACTAGGAAAAGATAATGTGGTAGAAAATTTTCTGTCTAGGTTAAATACTAATGATGAAGATACACCTATAGAGGATAGTTTTCCGGATGAAAAATATTTTTTCGATTTCTACTCACACCTCGGGTATGCATATATTGCTAACTATCTTGCTACAGGAAATGTACCTCATCAATTTCCATACAGGGAACAACGAAAAATCATCCACCATAGTTCATGTTACTCATGGATAGAGGATACCTCTTCTATATAGGACTTGATCAACAAATCCAGCACTGTGTAGGTGAGAAAGACATCTATGAAGTTCTGAAAGCTACCTAAGATGACCCTTGTTGAGGGCATTTTGTGAAGAAGCAGATAGGTCATAAGGTGTTGCAGATCGGATACTATTGGCCGTCTATTTTTCGTGATGCTAGGATATATGTTTGAGGGTGTGATAGCTGTCAATGGATGGGTCAGCTTGGTTGGTCAGATGAGATACCGCTACAACCTGAATTAGCTCTTGTGCCCTTTGAGAAATGGGTTATCAATTTTGTTGCCATTCAATCCTCCTTCACATTAGAATGTTCATATTCTTCTCTACACATACTACATGACAAAATGGGTGGACGTCAAAGCTATTGAAAAGTTCATAGAACATGTTGTCTCTGACTTTTGATTTGAAGAAATTTTTTCTCGGTATGGAAGTCCTAGAGAGACAGTCTTAGATGGAGTGACCCAATTCACATCACATATAATAGCAACACTTAAGGAAAAATATCGGATCAAACATAGGGTGACATCTCCATATCATCCTCAAGCAAATGGTTTAGTTGAGAGTAAAAATAACGTACTAGAGAATATCCTCACATATAATGTAGTGAACCATCATCGAAACTGGCCTTAAAAACTTCTTGAAGCACTTTGGGCATATAGAATGACATGGCAGAATACAACAGGATTTTCACCATATGAGCTTGTGTATGGGAAATATCCTTTGTTTCTAGTGGAATTTGGAATTAAGATGCTCAGGATAGCTCTTGAAGTAGGTTTGGATCTTTTTATGGCCCAAAAACACCAACTAGAACAACTAAATGAGTTAGGTGAAATTTGTTCGATAGTTGTGCGGAATATTGCTCTAATTCAGTAGTAGTGAACCAAGTGGTAGGACAAATTCATCAGGAAAAATGTGTTTCAAAAAAGAGATTTGGACGTTACTCTATGACTCTTGGTTCAAGGACTTTAAGGCAAAGCTTTTCTCTAGATATATGCAACCATACGAAGTGGACACAGGTTTTGATAATGGGACTATTAAACTTCTAACAATCAATGAGGCACATACTCCTTTGTTTGGAAATAGACATCGCCTCAGATTGTATGACCGTCCAACTTCTAAGGAATCCTTTATTAAGCATTTCTATGATAACTCTGGTTTTGACATTGTTTGTCCAGAGTACTCTTCCTCTGCACCTCTTACTTAAAAAAAAAAACATAATAATAATAATATAATAAATATATATAATAGATATAGATAATAAAATGTTGTCGCTACTCCATCACTACTCCTTTTCTTGTAGGTGTTGTTACTCCACTAGTGTTGATAATTTGTCAATGTTATTACTTCACTAGTGTTGTTACTCCACCCATGTTCTTACTTCATTGATGTTGTTACTCTGTTGGTGTTGTTACTTCGTCAAGGTAATTCGTTATGTATGTCCTCGACTGAATCAATGGATTTGATTGGTATTTCACTTATGACATGACCAACCATGACAAAGGACGGTCATACCTTAGTTGGGGGAGGTATCACATTTAATAGCAAAGGTATCATATTTAATAGAAATGATGTCATTTCATGATTTTTATTAAACCTTGCGTCAACTCGTACATCTGATGATTATTACCACCGTAATTCATATCAAACTCCGACTATACCCTACACACTTATGGATGCTCATTAGAACTTGAATTGTGTACGATGGTATTAATTTGTGGTCTTTTCCAATGCATCGGATTAATTACTATAATTATCATGAATTTACCATAAATTTTTCCATAATCCTTGTCCATATTCCCCTATTACCACATTCCTTGTTATCGCAATTCCCATCACCACAAACTTTACCAACTAAGAACCCCCTTAAAGATATTCTTGTACTCTCAGTGCTACTACAAAGAAACTAGCAGAATGGGTGGTCAAGCTATTAGACATGAGTTGGAAGATACAGTGTAGGTTTAGTGTCACCCAAATGTATGGAAAAATTTTAAGGATGCCGAATGGCACATCTACATTGAGAGGTTACATGGGTTTGATTAAGGCATAACAATTGATTTTGAATTGAATTTGGAGGGGAATTATTCCAAAATCCATGGAGTGGATATTACTGTAACATAAGAGATTATCTCAACTATTAATGTACTGCTGCAAGGAGGCCATAAATGGTTTTCCTGGGAAAAACCCTTGCCAGAATTTTGATAATTTTTCCTACAGGAAGGAGAAACTGTGGTTTGGAAGGGGAGAGGATATGACCAAAAATCATTGTTGCATCCATTGGCTGTGGTTTCATACTTCTTCATGCGATACATTACATGTGAAGGTTACTCTATTTAAATATCATTCTAAGATTCTAGCATGTCTTCAATTCCATCGATTGCATTCTCTAGATATTCCTTTTTTCCTTTGGACCAATCTTCAATTAATGACATGGTCTATGGACCAGCCATGCCAAGAATTGGTATTCCTCACAAACCATGGACTTGTTAGATTGTTAGTGGTGCATGCCCTATTATAGACCCCTATAACTTGGCCACAATTTGTTGAATTGGAAGAATAGGAGCTTGTGACTATGATGTCAAAAAGGGTTGAGGAAGAACTGTTAGTAGAGGAAGGAGTTGTAGTTCATGCTGGTCCACAAGAACTAGTGTCAATTGCTGAACAAGTGGGGGAAATGGGGGAAAATGTGGTGGAAGAAGCAGAGGAAGCAAGGGAGGATGAAATGACAGAATAGCGAGCTGATATGGGGGATAGAGATCGAATTAGAGAAATTGAGGCACAAGTCATTGCAATATCGTAAATTAAGGAGGTTACTCCTCGTTCTCTGCTCCTCACTTCCATGCTAAAAGGGGCAACGAAATTTCGTTCTCCTACCCTCATAGTAAGAGAGAGAATCTCTCCTCTGGTATTAAAGTTTGTAGGAGTAATTACATGAGAAAGAACCACTATTGACATTGATCCACAAGAACCAGTGTCAACTGCTAAGCCAATGGGAGAGGATATACCCTTGAAACTATTACACAAGAACTAGTGTCAACTATAGGATAGATGGAGGAAGAAATTATTGTTGATACTCCTACATGAGAACCAATGTCGACTAGTGAGAAAATTGAGGAAGTTTTTGTCAGCACTACTCCACAAGAATCAGCATCCACCGGTGAGAGAATTAAAGAAAGGGGTATTTTTGACACTACTCCACAAAAGCCATTGTCAATCCCCCAATAGTTGGAAAGAGACATGGCTATTGGTACCGACCTACAAGTGGGAAAATCAATTCCTGAGCAAGTGGAAGGAGAAAATAGGGCAACAAAATAGTTACAGGAAGAAAACGTTGATGATACTACTTTTCGGGAACCTGTAGTGGCTCCTCAACCATTTGGAGTAAATGTGGAGGTACCATGACATGCAAGAGAAGGCACTAAAGCCCCTCACCACCCCGTGAGTTGTTAAAAAGGTGGAGGAAATAAGAGTAAAATAGGAACTGGTTAATGAGTTCACTCACGTCAATCCACCAAACCCAACAACGGCTGTGACACCAATGGAGGAGGTCATTATTACATGGGAACTGGTTGAACAATGTGATAAAAGGAAGGGCCCCATCCAGGACCAGTACCGGTCACTGTTTAAGGATAATATTCAATTAAAAATGGAAATTACTAGGTTGAGGAGACAAGTATTACACTTGCGGAGACAAGTGAGAAGGAAAAAGAGGAACATTGGTCAAGCTACCATGACTTATGGACCCGAAACATCTTCAACAATAGTCCAGACTAAAGATAGTTTGATGACCGCGACAACTACACAGACTGATTCATTTCTACATTTGATCAAGTCGTGGGAGTTTCATCTAACTACAAAAATTCAGAAATGGAAAACCATTGTCTATCGCCTTCAGCAGGGATCTATCTCTTTGGAATATCACTAGAAAGAAGTGATAGGAATTAGTGAACAAGAAGCAAAAGTAGTGGCTGATCATGTCACCCAGATAGAAAAATCTAAGAAGAAATAAGAAAAACAATAGAAAAAGATTGAAGAATTACAAGGGAAAGTTTTGTTACTAAACGTTGACAAGGATGAAATGTTCGCACTAATGCAATAGGTACTGGCATTCTGACCTCTTGCTAACTGCTATGCTTTGTTTCTTCACGAGAAATATATGTTTTTGTGTCTGGAAAGTAGCCACCAGTAAATTATCCATGACATAGAAGACCATATGTAGTTCTTGCAAATCTTGAGAACTCACAATCTACTGACCCAACACTTGATGTGTGAACATTATATGCATAATTACATATTGGAGAATGATTAGTCATTAAATCTAGTACCATATGTGGGAGACATTCAACTGAGAGTATTTAGAACCTTCGTGACTGATCATGTCTAGAGTGGAAAATGACCTTCGACACGTTCGAAGAAAATCAAGTAAATCACTTGTGATGAGAATGGAACATTGTCAATTAGTGAATATTTGTAACAGACATTAAACATTTATGTGGCTAGAAGGATGAAAGGACTAGATGTTGACAACACAGAAGTGGTGTGTTGAACTGTGTATGAGGCAAATCTTCACTTGTTAGAAGGAAGCCCAGGACACTTCTCAGAAGCACTGTATGTTGTGATCATCAACAGTTTGTGTGCGAGAACCTTTGGGGCCCCCAAATTTTTGAGGGATTTGAAGAGAATTCCACGCTATATCACATGCATATGACACTGTCGAGTCCAGTGGATAGGGTTGAGAATTTAATTCCCCATCATTTGGTTTCTTATGAGCAATACACACTGGCCTATGTGGCATAAGAGGATTGGTGGAATGATACCCTTAGCTCGGCTGGTTTCAAACTCCCTAGGATTGATATGGCTGCGAGAGACGACCTTGCATAACTTCATTCCAACCACAATGGTTCCAACCTAGACCTATGCAAAAAGCGAGTTGCAATAAGACATGCAGAAAAGTCAGTTGGGGGGACATGTTGGTTGCTAAATTTCCCTACTTTTTACCCGCCTTTTTATCCATTTCCTTCACCTATTTCATGTCTTTGCGAGGTTAATTTTTATATTGAGCAAAAAATTTATATCTATTTATCATGTCTTTTTGAAATATTAATCAATGAAGCATAGTCCTAGGGGAACAATGTTTATGTGACTTGCTAACCTAGGTTTCTTTGCAGATTCGAAAGGATGATGATTAGCAAGCTACAATTCAACATATGATTATTGATGAGATGGCAATGCTAATCTCACGATGTTGGTTGTAACGGTATTCAACCAATGAGAGTCTGTTGGACCAATGCATTTTCTATATTCATATTCAGTTTTTGTCTCAAAATGATCATTGTGTATTTGTAGGTAGACAGGTGGCGTAATCTCTACAAACCTTGATACCATTCTTGTAATATTGAAATGTATAAGTAAGGTTGCACAAGCATAAAAGGGAAATATAGAGACACTTGAGTTCAGAGAATATAATAATAGACTTATGTATTTTCCTTTTCATTAATACAATCTTGATCTTCTGAGTCTTAATTAGTCTTCGATCTTTCGCCACACCTGTGATAGAGGAGTTGGGTCCACTCCCTGTGTTCTTGGATTAGTGGTGGGTGTATATTTATTTATGTTATGATTATTTATTTATTGTTGTAATAGTTCATTATGTTTTTGTTGTTGTGAATCCTAATTTTTTATTACTCTCATTGTTGTTATTGTTATTACTTACTTAACATTGTTATATTGTAGATTTAGAGCTCAATGCTTGGTAGGGAAACTGTGGCTTGCATAGACTTTGCAGGATAGCCTTGAAATAACTAGACGAGCCCCAGATTGACAATTAATGTGGGAAGAGTGAATTTTATAATTCATATCTGAACACCAACAATTTATATGTGTAAGTATTTGTAAACATAAACACAAACATTTAACATTTATATGTGGGCTTACCTAAGAAATAATAAAATATTAAAAGTAATGTACAGTAAATGAATTTAAACATTTAAATCTTGGCTAAAATTAATAATAAACATATAGAAATAATATAAATAATAAATTTCTTCATCAGAAAGAAGAATCCCCATAAATTTTGGTAGGTAGTAACCACTAGTAAGTCTATACATTAAAGTTTTACTCCTACATATATGTGCAGAGTAAAACATAAATAATGGTTGGAAGTAATGTTTGGTAAGTATATTTGTTATCATATTCCTATCGATTTTTTATAGATAGGTTTGTTTAAATTATGGTGTGAAGTAAATGATGGTAAATATGTTATTCACTTGGGTATAAGCTATTTTCAAGGATTTTATTTTAGGATGGTTTTCCTACAAAGCTTAAGAATAAAGAAATCATTACACAAATATCTAAAAGTCATGCATGAAGATTACAACCATATCCATACATTATGACATAAAATATGTAAGTAAGTTATACACATGGCATTATATTGTGCAAAAGTTGTAATAAGGCCTTCAAGTTATGGTCCAATCAAATGCTTGAATTTTTTTTATAATATTAAAAAATAAATGTTTTTAAAGTTAAACATTATAATTTACATTGGTCATTTCTAAAATAATAGTGATCAATTGTGTTATTCCCTGAGTTAGTATTCTTTTTTGAATTTGTAAATGCCAAATGTGTTGATGTTGTGATTTTAAGACTTAAATGAAACTGCTTTATAATTAACATAAAATATTTTATTGTTGATAGTTATCTTGTGTAAATATGTTTCTTAAATATTAATAACATTTCTAGCAAAGAATATTGAAGATGCAAATGACTAAAAAGAAGTTATGAAATGCAAAAAAATGATTAAATATATTTACTTTTGGATAATGTAAGACCTAGACATCTAAATTATCCTCATATGGAATATAAATAAACCAAAAACCCTCGGATAAAAACGACACTTAAGAGATCGAGACCGTGGAGCTCATTGATGAGAAAAATAATTTCTGGCCACCTAGTGGACACTTAGGAGATGGGGACAGTGGAGCTCATTGATGAGCAAAATAATTTCGGGCCACCTAGTGGATAAGGCAGGAGTTAATTGTTGGGAGATAAAATAATCTTAAAAAGGAGTTAGTTGTTGGTCAATGATACTCATGTAGGAGGAACAATCAAGGTGGGGTTTATTTTCCAGATTGACAAGTTGTTATCAATAGACCATTTATATTTTTAGAAGTTGCTTCATTTGTGTATTTTATTTTTGATATTTTTAGAAGTTGCTTCATGTTGTGTATTTTATTTTTGAGGTATGTGTAGTAACAATTTTGATACATATTACAAATTTATAAAAAATAAATTATTGAAATTTTAATGTCTATAGATGTGAAAAAACAGGAAAACATAAATACATTATTTACGTATTTTGAAAGTGTTCTAGTATTTTGTGTATTTATAGAGTAGTGAAGATTATGTTAGAAATTTCGAAAAAGAAAATTCCATTTGCTGCGAAAATATTTCCGGAACAATATGCGATGAACATTTATTTTCGGAATACAATGACAGTATTTATCAACTAGAGCTCGAATATACATATAAACATGAAAAATTAGACAAGAGACTTGATATATTTGAGTAAAAGTCCAATACAATTTACATAGCGTATTCTCGAAGACCCTTTCGTGTATGAAAACCTATTTAAAAACAATATTGTAACCATAAACTAATAGACATAAATGGTGAGCCTGAACTAGCTTGTTACATAAAAAATTAACAAAATTTGAGACATGGCCCTAACGCAAATACAATCTCCTCTATGAAAAGATATGGACATTTATAGCTCTCTGAATAAAATTTGAGAGAGTGATCTACTCTATATAGATAAATATGGAAATTCCATTCTGGTCAAGGTGAGTAAGAAAATGAGGAGAACCCATACAAGCAAACCAGAGGGCACAAGGCTGACCTGTATTCGATAAATCTGAAATGGGTTAGTAAGTTTTCCAAGTCTATAACAAGTTCTGACTATGCCAAATGGTGCAGGTTAGTTGTAAAAAAGAAAAGAACCCTATGTTGGTACAGTTGTAAAGACTGAGAATTTTACAGAATACATAACTCATTAACAACCATACCCAAATCTTGGTAAGGTGGTTTACCTGTGAAGGTTGCTACCAAAACTTATTTGACCACTTGCAAATTAAAGAAATATGCATAAATTACGCAAGTCTTAGGAAAATTACGAGAGTTTAGATGATAATACTAACTTATAATAGAATAACGTAAAACTTTGCAAAGACAATACGATCTTTCAACAAACGTCCATGACCATATGGCTTTAAGCATAGTCATAATATAGACCACACATTAAACTAGGGCATGTCATGGACCAAATACAACCATAGCTTGTCACTATACTTAAAATTACATGAAAATCATACAAGAGTAACCCTGAATATTTTACTGAAGGATAATCGCTTGGGCCGAATATATTAGTTACCTGAACTATGAAACCATCACTAAGAGGAAGGCTTAGGGAAAAGCAATCAATTTGCAGGGTACGTTGACAGAACATAAATATGCTAAGAAAATACTCGAAACAATGTAAAACTCAGAGAATGAAGATTTTAATGATATAAACTTTTTAATATTGGAAACCAAATTACATAAAGAGTTTAATAAGATTCACAGCTAAATACCTAAGCCATTTGAAGCACCATTGGATTTGAAAACTCTAGATATGCCGAAATTGGTTGAGAACTTTGAAATTGAGCAATTATGGACCTTGCACTTGCCATATTTGCACAGGAAGAGCAAGGAAGGGCAAAGTATTGATGATGATGATGGTGGTTAATGCTAGCTGAGACTAAACATTGGTCTATCGGACTTAAAGAAACAAATTATTCATTTTGGTTTAAGATTTTATTCCTATGCTCAAAAAGCTTGGAGGGAAGCCTCCGAGCTCACTGTAATTTTGACATTGTAAAAGGCTATGAAGGTGAGTATTGTAACAAAAATTGTGAAACTGAGATTTAAAGCGGTTGTACATTGGGCACTCTAAGAAAAAGTGTTTCCATGCTAATTTCTAGTATGAAAATGTGCGTAATTGAATTTATACGTTAAAAGGATAAATTCATGAAAATTATCTAGTAAATTGTGTGATAAAGGCCATAGTAATGTCGAAACCAACATCGAATTCTAACAAGAAGTTACAGAACCCTGACTGTGGTGGAAGCATTGAGAAAAATGGTGAATTTCTAAATGGACTATGCCTTTAAATCTAAATCACTGGTAATAACTAGCAAAATGGTGAATGTCTAAATGGACTATGCCTTTAAATCTAAATCACTGGTAATAACTAGCATATGTTGGTCACGCTTCAAATTTAGTGATAAGTGTCTAGGGTTTGGGTATGAAGGAGGATCACAGGATCAAATGAGTATTAGATCAGAATTGGAAATCGTTAAATCTGGTATCATAGTGCACATATGTCGAAAATATAATCATCAAGACCAATGGTCACGAAAATACCCGCTCTCCTTGCTATAGTTGCAAATAATCATTGTGTATATAAACCATGTCGGGCTTTCAATCCCGATCTTGACATGCTAGTGTTTAACCTCTCACAATCTTATACCTTGAAAGTTGAATAAAAATTTCTCAAGTATATGATTATGTATAAGGAATGCACATGGTCAAAAACAACAATAATCCATGGTAATGTTGGATACGATAACAAGTGTAGCCTTAAGAAAATAGTTTTCTAGCCTGTGATAATGATACAATTTGGTTGCACAATTAATGACTGGATAGGGACTCAGAAAATGGATATATGCAAATAAACTCCCCCTATATTCTATAATCGTTAAGACACGAAGATAGATATAATGAAATATAATTCTTGCAACATGTGTTAACACTCCTCATATTGTTGAGCATAAAAGGAATGCTTTAAATAGTATATAGTGTAAGGGAAACGGTCCATGACCCTCTTCCATGATGAAGTATTAAGGAATGCTTCTTGATCAAATTATTAAACGAAGCATATTGACCATGAATTAGCTTAGTTTTCAAAGTCATGTGAAAATGGAAATAAGAATTCCTAGTGTGATCCAAGTGATATCATTTTCCCAATCAAGTAGAAAATTGTAGGATAACACAATGAACAGTGATTTAAAAAATGTTCTATAATTTTATTTGAATGATGATTGTAAATATGAAAATAAATTATTTGATTCATGTTATCAAGCTAAAATTTGGACTACTAAGTAAGAGAGATAAATAAAAAAAATTATATGCAAAAATGAGGGTTGTGAGAGTTGGTATTAGAGTTGTAGGTCACAAAACCATACCTTTATGGGTTCTAACTAGAGATGTTCTATTTTTGTCTCTCATAAGAAATTGAAAAATTCTACCAAAAAGAAAAATTGAAGGATGGTTGAAGATATTAATAGGCCGATTTTGTAAGTTCACAAGAAAGAGGAAGAGAGTATCATACTAAGCAGGGAATAATGGGGGGGAGAAATTGAAACTTAAAACAACCATGAATTTAGATTTTTACATGTGATTTGCAATCTAGGAGTAGAATTAGATGGTATTAAAGATAATCAGGAGGAATTTTCTAACGAAAAGGATGAGAAAGGAGACATAAATTGGTACATACTCAAGAGATTATATGAAGATAGAGACAATGTGAAATTTTTAAGAAATCATAGGAAAAGGTCTAGGAATGATTCTCTAGACAATACAAAACAACTAACTTCTAGTGAGAGTCAAACACCAAATTTTAAAGTTGATTTGCAAAAAGAAAAATCCCACATAAACACTTCTATGTCTAAGAAAAAATGAATTAAATTCCAATGACAGGTTGAAGTTAAAAATATTATACCTTCAAACTTCAATGACGACTATGAGGAAGGGGGAGAAGCTTGGCTTCTAAACATGTTAAAATATTTTTAAGCTTATAATTATGATAGTAATCTGAAATCCAAACTAGTTCCATATCACTTGATTAGAAAAGTAGCTCTATGGTCGGAAGAAAACAAAGTGGTAAAAAAATTTAGAGGCAAAAAATGACTCAGAAATTATTCAAGAAGAAATTCAAGAAAAAATATTTAACAAAAAGGTATTACAATGAGAAAGATAGGAAATCCCATGAATAAGGACAGGGTCAGTTAACAATGGATGAATTTGTAAAGACATTTATGACTCAGTTGTAGTATGTGTTATATCTTCAGGAAGAAAAGGAATAAATTCAAAGGTTTATTAGTTTCTTTCCCTTTTCCTACATAGAGAGAATTGAATTTGATAATCCAAAAATAATGAATGAAACAATAATACTACACTTAGAATAAGCATAATGGTGACAATTCTAAGAATTATTTGGCAAGGAAGTATGAAAAATTTAATGTTGAAAAAGAAAGGATTTAAGAAACATGTGTTTTCCAATACCCCTAAAAGTGATCAGGGGGGATTATAGTAGGAATGTGATGCAAGAGAATCAACACTAGTTGTACCATTTTTTAATGCCCTAAAAGGGGATACACAATTTTAGACAAAGTTTTATTTTCTCATTTTGTTTATATGGATTTGTAATAGGGCCAAGTGTCATAATTCTAGAGGAATCTATACTGTCTAGTCGTTAGGATATTTTGGGGTAGGATTTTGTAAAGATTGGCAATTGTTCAACTTAGGTAGGAAACAATTATCAATAGGTGTCTGGTTATTTTTTGTCTATTGAGGTATTTTCATCTATTAGAATTATGTAAATATAAGCAAGTGTGTATAGAAAAGTAAGGACAAAGTGTTTAGGACCTTGACTAGTGAGCCATTGTACTATTCTTAGTAAGTATTTTCCTTTGAGTTAGTAAACATGGGCATGATTGTTCTGCAATTTGTGTGTCATCCAAAATATGCGTTAAATCCCATCAGTAGAAGAATGTGTGCTTAATAAGAGGGAATATGTGCATTTATTGTTAGAAGCATAGATTTCTACCGCATGTAATGGAAACAAAGTAGATTAGTTTGTTTCAAATGTGATGAAAGGGGATAGAAATGTGTCACTAGAGGATTAATATATTTGCATTGGAGTCATAATTTGAGGTGTTTGATTATTCCAATTATTAATTACCAAAGGGACCAAGCTATGTTAGAAATACTAAGAGGGGGGTGAATCAGTATTTAATGATCAATTTAAATTTACTTAAATTATTCTTTGATTTCAGAGTTATCTTGAAACATTTCTTCATTGGAAATATATTATGCTATAAACCACGAGTAGCATTAAGTATGAAAGCATGTAAAACATATGTATGCTAAAACAATGATCACATCAACACATAAGGACACCAAAATTTTATGTGGAAACCCAATGTGGGAGAAAACGATCGGCATTTTCATTCTATCTTATTCTTTTATTATAAAAAAAAATCTTCCTACAATTTTGTACAAGCACAGACTCTTGCGAGCACACATGCTCCAACCTGTCGGAGGCTACAACCTCCACAAATTCTCCATCTCCTACTGGAAGCAAGCTACTACCCCTTTTCAAGTTTAACAACTCCTACTAAAGGAATATCCTACTCCCTTACTGAATGATACAACCCTCAACACCTTCATGGACCATGTTTCAAAATTTTCATATTGGATCCACCTGTCTCAATAAACCATCAAAACATGTAGGCCACCACCCACACTAACCAAATACCAAGATACTGAATCACTCAAACACTGAATAACTAAACATTGATTCATTGAATCACTAAATACCTACGATTGAATACCAATTTTATCTCTGCAACAATATCGCCAATACCAATTCAATCAAGCCATAACACTGTCATACCAAGCCACATCAACATTGTTAAGTATCAAGTCTGCTTATAAAACACTAATGAATCAAGTTATAGACCAAGATAATATCCTTCATAATACCATTAATAGAATTCACAAACAAATACCAAGTTACAACCTTGTTAATTTTCAAACCCAATCCCATCAACAAACTATCATTTACCAAATCATAAATTGTCAAGTATTATGTCAAATTCTTTGCACAAGTCATCTAAAGTATTTAAATCATGTCTTAATATGCAAGAAAAATCTCATCACATCATCATCACGATAAAGGAACAAGCAACAACATATATAACAAGTCATGAATGATCTCTTTAATAACACTTTTGAACACTAGTTGTAAGTCACATATATCAACCTTCATGCATCTATTAATAATGCATATCCCAAAAATAGACGTACACCTTGATCATTGTACATGTAGCCAACCCCTCTTTGAGCACAAACAAAAATATCGTTTAGGATAAGTATCACAAGCATCCATAGAAATGTTTTTCATACATATGAGATTCATTCACTATGGGATCCTTAATCACCAAACTAGCATACAACTTTTGAATTTCCTTAGCTATACAACCTCTCCAATATACAATTATTAAAATCCCATAAAATTCTTATGAACAATTTACCACAAGATAATTCTAATGTCGAGCCATATTATAGACATCAAACTAATAAATAAGAGTCACACAATCAATTTTGTATATCAAGAGAAGAGATAATTTTAAAGTAGCATCTTTGTTTCAACAATCCCTTCGAATTCCACAACTTCACTAGTTATAGGTCCATGCACATATAATCAAATTATATCTATGAAAAACCATAGTCTCATTTCAAATGACAATCAAGGACTAAAGATTGTTCTTAGATTTGTCACTAATTCTTTGCTAACGTTCAACATTCACTGTGATATGAGACAAAGAAAAAGGCTCCCTGTCAAATTTGTATTACAGACCTCTAGAACATTAATTCTAACCACATATGATCTTTTTTATCATTTAGTGAGTCATATATCCATACAGAAAATAAGAAACTTTGAATACAAAATCAAAGAGCAACATTTACTATCATCAAATAAATAAGGTAGACCCAACATAACTCAAGTCATAGATCTCTGCCCTAGGATATGGATTTCTCTGTTTGTTAGTGTATCAACCATTAGAGAGAAGGAATCATATCAAAATATTTATATTGTGTCTGTTTCCATTCACATAGGTTAGAAGAAAGCTACAGAACACCTCTGTCATATTAATCCCTACTCATCGATCTTAATTCAAGGAGAGTGACAATTTTACAAATCAACTTTTTAGTTAATTTAGATCTTCA
This sequence comes from Pinus taeda, assembly GCA_000404065.3. NCBI lineage: Eukaryota > Viridiplantae > Streptophyta > Pinopsida > Pinales > Pinaceae > Pinus > Pinus taeda. The sequence continues at coordinate 79,681 of APFE030834869.1, forward strand.
CTTCAAACATTAGGAATACTCAGCCACTGTAATTTAACAATAATTAACTTCTTCAGTAAATTATGTCATCTACGCTTCAGTAACTTATTCACAAGACTTTTCCATTAAAGCAATATATTGATCCTTGCAATGAACAAGAAAACCATTCAATAAGCGGGTAGATTTATCATCACTCCCTCTTGTATTTTCTCCATGATGTCAAATATTTGAGATATGAATCTCCTTCATGCGCTCTTGTGTGTTCCTATTTAAAGACAAATCAGAAAGGAACTCATCAAATGTACACCAATTGCTATATCTCACTCTTCCTTTTATAACATTTTCATCTCCCAATTTTCATAAGCATAAACTATGGTTTCCAAATACCAAAGGTAAGATAACTAATGTATTTGATGTTGGAAATATATCCTATCGATACAACCTTACGAACAAATTCTGCAAGTTAAACCATGGTTTTGTGAATTGATATTCTATTTTTCCACACCTACAGGAATGGCCACACTCTTAGTATGGGCTTCCATATAGTTAAAATTCCTATAGTTTCACCCTCAAGACTTTCTCCATGCAGCTAAGGCTTCACAGTTGCACCTTTATGCCTCCCTCTATGTTGTTGAAGCTTGATGTAGCCCAAATCCTTCTCTGTCCAACCTACAAATTGGAGGTATGATTCCTCAATTTTTCAATTAAGACCTGTAAATGTTTGATAGGGAATAAGTAGCAATTCATATGGCTTAATAATACTTCTCCAAGAAATCACCTAGGTCTCCTTAATTGTCTATCGAAAAACTCCACTAAAAAACATCAACAAACTTTGTCCATCTTCTGACAACAGCTCTAGACCCTGTTTAGCCTCCTTAATTGTCTGCCCAAAAATTCCACTGAAAAACATCAACAAACTTTGTCCATCTTCTAACAACTGCTCTAGACCCTGTTCAACCTCCTCCACTTCCCTTGTAATCCTGCAGACACCTGCAAACACATTTTTAATAATAAATACACATAACGTAGCTAGGAATTTTCAATCATCAATCCTGCATATCAATCGTAAACTTAAGCATAATCCCACACTTATGCATTGTTAACCATCATGTAGACATATCATCATGAACAATATAATCCATCATGGAAAATTTTAAGGGAAAATTTTCACCCTTGGCCTAAATTAAGAGGTTTTATATTTTTATTGGGAGAATATTTTGTATCATAGTATATTGTTACAAATCGCCTCAAATTTATTTTATAAAAAAATTAGGAATGGAGGTTAGGCCACCTTATTTTAAGGGAGAGGGTAAAAAAAGTAAATTTAGCCCTTGAAATTAGGAGTTACAATCTTCCATTCACCCTCATTTTCAAGAAAATGTATTTATGATAGTTATAAATATAAATATAAATACAGTGGAGGTATGGTAAATAAATAAAGCTCTTTTTATACTTACTCCGAAGGTATGGTAAATAAATAAAACCTCTTTCTATATTTAGTCCATAACCCTCTTTCTATTTAAGAAGGATCAAAAAAGAGGTTTTATTTAATTAAATCCTATGGGCCAAATACGATATTTATAAAAGAGGTATGGTAAATTAATTAAAATATAAATAAATGAGAGGTATGGTAAATAAATAAAACATTTTTTATATTTACTCCATAAGCCACCTTATATTTACGAACGCTAAAAAAATGTGTTATATTTAGGTAAAGCCTATGGGCCAAATACCATTGGGCCAAATTATCATTAATACCATGCAAAAAAACACTATTAACCATAATATTAGTATTAATAAAAATAAATATGGCACATGGTATTGACCAATAGTATTCAAATGGAATGTAGCCTATTTAAAGGGGTGAATTAAACTAGCATAGATCTATGTTTACTCTGGATAAAATATCATGATATGCAAACTAACATAGAGTGAAAAAATATTTGACCATTCTCGGGGCTTGGTAGATCAAGAGTAAAAATGGATCTTGTAATTTAATGTCACTTAAACATTTTAACTTGGTTAAAATAAAAAATTAAAATAAAAATCAATTATTAATTTTATTAATTTATAAATACTAATAGAGTTTTAAGCTCAAGTTTATGATAACCCATGGTATTGACCCATGGTAATACCATGGTATTCATGTGAGCATAGACAATTTAAAGGGGAAATTCTATCAGCTTAGATCCATCTTAATTCCGAGTCTACCAAGTGGGGGATAAATAGATTTCATCCCTCTAAGAGTGGTAGATGTGGAATTAAGATAGATATAGGTTGTTTTTATGATAATGAAGATATTAAATAGACTTAGGGAATTATATTGTAAAACAAATCTTAAGGTGAATGATTAAAGCTACATTTAGTTACTTCACAAAATTTAATAAAAAATACTGATATTTCCATTAACATTGGTTTTTCTGATTTAACAAAAAAAATTCAAAACAATGAAACCTTAACTCTTTCTGCATCACCCTCGTAGAAGAGAGATAGTCGTTGCCCAGATTTCCCACCATTTTTCAAACATTATCAATATGATATCTTCATGAAAAAGTTAAGGTACTGATCTTGGATTAGTTGTTTGAAAAATATGCTGGTTTGTACAACCTTTCTTCTTCTGTGCTATTCTTAGTTTTTCGCAATGATCTGTAGGGGTTGGGTCACTACACCATATTGTCCTAAAAGGCAGAGATTGTCCACCAAAAAGGAAATTAATCCACATGTTACAACGCTGTTAAAAATGCTATGAAGGTAGTGAATTATGCTAATAAGAAATTTAGATTGGGAGAGACGTAATTAAATTTTATTATTTAATTGAAGATTTCCAATTAAAATAATAATAAATCTACATTATATTTATATATTGATTGGAAGGCTTTTGACAACGGTCACTTCTTTCCATTAGATCCCCTTCAGGCCTTTGGGATACCTGCTACTTCATTATATTATATAGATGGGGCTTGCTACTTGTTGGCATGCTGGGGTAGACAAACTTGATGTGTTTTTTTATCTCGTAGCAGGAGTCTATGGAATAAGAAAGAAATTTGATAGCTTGGCAAAAGTGGTAGCTTGACAAAACTAGTAGAGAAAACATTAATCTCTCCTACCATGACAAACATGGCCACTAAAACTTGCAACATTGTTTGTAGGAAGTGAAAATTATGTTTCTTTTTTCCAAACATGTATGTTAGTATATTACAATTTAATGAATATGTTTTATTATTATCATATATGGTTTCATATTTTAACAAAACATTCGCTAAGAATTCACAATGTTTTATAATCCAGTGAGAGATTTTCCAAGATCTTACAACATTTTATAATTCAGTGAAAGATTCGCCATGAATTTACAAGATAATATAATTTGGTGAGAGATTCTCCAAAAAATATATATATACATATTATATTAGTGATAAAATGGCCTCCCATTTTTCCTATGTATCATGGGGATTCACCCATTTATTATACATATAAATTTAGGGTGGTTCTTAAAATTTTCCCTGCAATCCATGAAGACATAAAACTATGATAATCCATACAATCCATGGAGGTAACCATACTATAATATGGTTGACATCAAGGAAAACCCATGAGCCATAATGCCAACAATCTCCTCCTTTAGACTTCATGGAAACCTCTTGCAAAGCACCAAGTCTGCTCTCCCCCTTTGACATCAAGGGAAAATGGTAGAGATAGGATGAGAGAAGTAATCCCGCTGATATTTGCAACACTATAAGGCTAATCTTTTGATATGAAATAATATATGATTCAAATAACCACTCATATGGACCATGCTTGCCGTGAGCATATATTGTACCCTCTAGAAGTACAACGCTTGTTGTTGCACATACATGGTTGTTACTTCAACGTGATTTTGACATTGAATAGCCATAACATGCAATATAATAATTATTTTTTGATCAATCAACATAGAGGGGCTTTGAAGTATCATTTTAAGTCAACCAACATCATGACATAATGCTAATCCTTGAAGCATTCTACGATATTTTATAACCATGTGGTATAGTATCAATATGTCAATATGCCAATCAACAACAACAAAGATAGAAACAACCCAATATTAACACTAGAATATTATACCCTTCTTTTCAGGGAATATTCCATCCAACAATAAGAAATACAGAAAGACCGATCAACATATGACACAATGGCCACAACATTTTAATTCCAATAGTAAGTAATGTACCAAAAATTACTGATCACAAAAATAATAACTATAGATTATATCAGATAAGTAGTGTTCATGCCAATAATGAGCCATTGGAAGCTTAAGAGATGCTCCCCCTGAACCCATGTCAACCATTTATCACCAATCCCGATCACCATAGATGCATAACACAATCTGCAATAAACTAATGTCAAAACCATAATGGAAACAATGATTTTTTGTAGAAAATGAGAAGCTCCCCCTAAACATGTCATATCTTATCATGTGCATCACATATGAAACATTAGTAGCATAAATCCTCACCATAAGAACATCATATGAATTCATCAATGCAAGGATCCTCTTGATATCATGTACCACAAATCATTTGGACCTAATTGCTTCATATCTACTTTTGTGCTCCTTTCACAAAGAGTATTAGATATTATAGATTGCAGTGTGGACCATCTTCTTTTACTTTGAATCTGAAGACGAGTAGATAGACCTCTTATTTCTACCTTGATTGTTCTTTAGTACATATAATTTATCTGAATTTCTGTTAACATTTTTCCAGAACGTTTTCATGTCTTCTTGTATGATATTTCATCTAGTTGACGTAAATACAATTATATGACCTTTATCATCTATTTGAATTACAATTAGAATGTTCTCCTTTAGCCCTTCAACAAATAATACATTAGTTTATTATGTATTCTTAATATCAACTTCAACATCACCCATACCTAGTACCTTTCCAGATGAACTGTTTCCAAGAATAATCACACCATTTATGTTTTTCTTAAGAGAGATGAAATTAATCTTATTTACAAACATGTGATGAGAGCATCCGCTATCATCGTAACATTGATCTTCCTCCTCAAATTCACATAGATCCACGACACACCTTACTTGTTCCTCTACATTTTTCTTAATATGAGTAGTGTTGGTGGATCCATCCTTTTCAAGTATTTGGATAAAAACTTTCTTGTTTGGTTGCTTTCTTTATAGGGACTCTACTTGTTGTCTATATGAATTCATTATCTTATTCATGTATTATTTTTCTACACGTCCAATCATAATATTTTTTCTTCAGATTTCTCTTATTAAAATCAATCTCTATGTGACCAAACATCCTTCATGTAAATTAATACCCCTGAAAGGATCTTGAGTACATGGGAACTGATGATATTCTTGTGATGAGACCATTGTTTTCAGTTGTGAACAATTTTCTTATGCAATTTTTTGCAATGTGTCCATAGTTATGACAAACAAAACATTAAATATCATTGATTGAAGGAGAAAATCTATTGTTATTTCTACTTTTTGGGGGCAAATGATTTCCTTTGAAAAAACACTTTCCTTGGTTGTTGGTCTAGTTGACTTCTTAATTATTTACTGGGATTCCTAAATTTTTCTTTGTTATCCTCATAATTACTTGCATAGGTTTATGAAATAGATTCTCCAATAGCAAATTCGTGAAAACCAAGGCCTGATTTGATGGATGGGGATATTTGACTATTAATACGGTTACCCAATATCTTGGTATTATCATGAAATTTCAAATGTTTACCTTTTTCTATTAATTTACCTTTTAGGATGCTTACCTCCAATTCTAGTCTTTGACAATAATCTTCCTTTTACATGTACTTTTTCCTAATTCCTTCTACAATGTTTCTTCCTTATTCGAGTTGCATTCTTAATTCGATAATCTCTTCTTTCATCCTGTTATCACCTAGTAATTTCCCAAGGTTAAGAAAAGAGATCATCGGGGTAACCACAAACCTAATCTTTTAGACTTAGGTTCTAGCCGACCTAAGTCCAGAGAGGGCTCTCTCTTTATAATTTAACTTTGTTTTAGGTGGGATTTTAGTCTAGTTCTTAGTGTTCATAAGGTGTTGATTTTGGTTGGGTGGTGGAATTCTAGGCACATATGGAAGAGCAAGGCCTTCAAGCCATTGGGTTATGGAGTCAATCAAAGGATGGCTCGACTGGACCAAATCACTAAAAGGAGTGTTCACAGGGCAGGCTAGCAAAGCGAAAAACAAATCTCAGGTTCAATTGATGTGGTAGTCCTAACGAGGGTGAAAGGGCAATGAAGAATCCTTAGACCGGGATCAAGACAAAGAACAGGAGGTGATCATGAGCAGAGGACAACTAAGAATCCTTTACTATAGACCGAAGGGGGAAACTACGGAAGTAAGGGAGCATTTAATAATTCCCTAATTAAGATAGTTTAGCAGAAAACATTAAGAATATAAACAGTCAAGATAGAGAGCATTAAAGCCAATTCTGAAATATCATTCCTAGTTTAGAGTTCATACTTCATAGAAACACATATGATTATTAATAAACATAAAGAAAAACAATAATACACATGAGAGCAAATACTTATTTGAATTCCACTTTACACAAGAATCCTGTGAAATGTCTTTACTTTATTCCTTGATCCAGCAAGCCAATCCAGTCTTGATACAATAGAACTTTAACTTGAGAGGAAAATGTCTATAGAAATGTTTTTGAATCCACCAAAAATACTTCAAATGAAGAAGTATTTATACAAATTCTAAACTGAAATATCTTGAAAAAATATCAATATTGGTTTTACAAATATCTCAAACTGTTTTACATTAATAGAACTTAAGTAAAGGGCACTCAAAACTAATGAACATATTTGGCACTAGTTTTATGGATTTATGGTGACAAAGAAGAGAAAGACAAATTTGATAGCAACTCTTAATTGATGATGAGGCATGCCAGTCACTAACTGCATCCTTTCTTTGTGTATTTTGCTCCAACAATTTTGCAAAATTAGGGTCCATTGATACCTTTGTATATCTCAATCCGAGATAGATATGTAAAAAGTGAAAGAGGTTATTGTAGAGGTTAGTGAGAGGGTAGTAAGTGGTTTATTTCGTACCACGTTTTTGGGCTTGGTGGTATTTGGGAGGGGTTTCCCGATTCCATTCATCGAGTTCCACGTCGCTTCGGGGCCCCAGCGAAAAATAGCCCATTTCGGGCAGCTATTGTTCGGATTTCGGGCCCTTCCAAAATTAACGTGGGTTGTTGGATGGTGAGGGGAGAGATTGTGTTGTGGTTGGGCGCGGGAGTTGCACGGAAGGTAATGGGGGGACACTGCAGGCATTTAAACATGGTGGTTTTAGCTTAATGAGGGGTCAAGGGAGGGATTAAACTATCGAGTGGGATATGATTGGTGGATGGTTTGACTTTAATTAATCGCAGGATGATTAATTATGTCATTTGTCTGGGTTCGTATAATAGAAAGTTTATATTTCAAACTTCGGGGTAGGGAAATTAATATTAAAGGGATTTAATAAAATATACAAGAAAAAGGGGTTTTTTCGGGAATTAGTAAATATAAATAAATTAAGAATTTAGTCAAATGGGTAGAAGGGGCACCATACCCTAAGCATGTGATTTTCATGCTTTTCAATGCTTTCTGATAATAACATAAAGACTTATGATATAATTCTTTGTGGGTTTTTTATGTGAAAATGAGTTATGTGGGGGGAACAAATATTTTTCCTAGGTAAAAGTGATTTAACCTTAGCAGAAGGGTATTATAAGGAAAATGAATGAACTGAAGGGGGGAATTAATTTTTATGAGGGTATTTTAGTACTAAAGATCTATAAGTCATTGGGCTAAGGATCTGGTCCCTCAAGAAGTCAGAGAAATGTTGTGAGGCCCTTTGACTTTAAGATTTTGGGTACTTGAAACTTATTTTGGGAAATTAGTTGAGTAAAAGGTGAAACGAGTGAGGGGAAATTAATCAATTTGACTTTGTGAACTTTATGTCAGTCCAATTTCTCATTCATACTTAGAACTTTCATGATGATGGTAATAAATATGCTTTTGTTTAACAATCATCACAATTCTACAACCTTTCTTCTACTTAACCATCTAGTCATCCTACCATTTTTACTTCTCTTTATTAGGGTGCATTTGAGCTAGCAAACCCTTACCAAAAAATTTTCTTTTCTTTACCATGGTAATCTAACTAAACCTAACCTTATTACATCTAAGGGTTCAGATTAAACAATTGAGCTCCTTTTATTTACTCTATCTATCTAATTATCTACCAAGGTTACACTGTTTGGCCAGATTTTTATTCTCTATCTATAGACATGAAATAGTTAAGTTTAAACATTCTGACTATCATGGATTGTGGAAAGAATCACAAAGTGAACACCCTCTGTAGTGGCATATTGACTTGCACACTTTCATGGTCTTTTCTTTTCTTGGGGTTCATATTTTTCATCTTTATTGACCTTTTTATTCCTTTTGTCCTTTGATTTTTCTTTTAGGACATACCCTCTTTACATTTTTTAATTTTTTGAATATGGAAAACATTTGCAGAAAGAAAAGGCATGTACATATTACAGGTTTAATCTCAACCATTCAAAAACTATGACTCCTCTTGGTATAGGAACCTAATAGTGGCTCCACTTGGGGACGACATTTCCTTGTGAAATGTCAAGAACATCGTCGACTAGTAGCCTAATCCATTAGCCCAATCGCACACATGTATATGCTTTGTTGTATAATCTTTGTGACTAAAACTTTTGAACTGAAAACACACCATTTTCTGCAAACTGAAATTTGATCTAACATAAAGTTGCTACTAAAAATTGAATTTGTTCAAACTGAAATCCTACCTACTTAGCCTAATCATATTTCTAACTACTTGTTAGTTAAAATGAAACAACCAATGCAACCACTCAGTCATTATATACATTGATGGATTTGGTTGCTTTGGCTTGTTTATGACTAAAATTGAGGTTAAAGCCAAATATAACCTTGTCGACCAATGAGAAGATAAGGAAATACTTGCTTTCCTTTGTAGGCTCTAAAAAACTGTACAAAAGGATCTTCCAAAATATATACACTATTGTTCAATTGATATAAGCAACTACACACTTTTTATGGATGGCTTCCATGCCAGGAAACTAAAATGTCACTTTTATCTTTAACACCCTACAGACTTCCAGATGAGCTTTGTGATGACACTTCTACTAATTGAAATGTCTGTCTAGTGAAACCTTTATCATCTTGATTTTGACTCTCATAATTAGTTAGTGGAGAAAAATTATGATTGCATTCATCATCCAACCTATCATCTATTGGATCATAAAGAACTTGGAAGGATTGCTGCAACTTATTGCATATAGGTTTGGGTGGAACTTCATAGGTTTCTACAAGCTTCTCATCCTTTTCTTTAGAAATGTTATACCACATTTCCTTTAAAAACTGAAATGATTCAAAACAAAGAGGCAAAGAAGCTTCACTTATTTCCAAATTTTCTGCACTCTTCTTCACTTTCATAGCTGATATGGATAAAATGATCACTGTTTTCAAGCTACTGAAACTAAATTTCCTTATTCCCCAAACTAGCTTCTGATTGCTCTGTAAAGTTAATTTGGATTTGAAGAACATAATTATCATCATATTGATCATATTTGGGTAAATCATCAAAAGAAGTAATGTCATCAAACGTACACATTACATCAGGAGATTTCTCCTCCACATATTGCTTTATGAATCTATCTTATGATCTATGGTAGTTGGAATTAGTAGGAATTTGTTCATGATTCTCAATCTCTTCTTGTTGTGGAAGAAATGTGTCATGGTGATTTTGAGAAAAAAATTCATCTTTCATGGTGATCTTATGTATCCTTTCCTCTATTTTCTTCAACAAAATGTCAAGTTTTTCCTCTTTCTCTGCTTCCAACCTTTCTCTTCTAACTTGCAGATTAACTTCTACATCTACTGCAATGTTCGGCATCTGTTCGAGCGTTGAGGGGTTTCTTTCTCTTAGCTGAAATTATATCTCTGGATCAAATGCTCTTGGGTAATGCAAAAGAGTTGAATCAGGGGGAGGTCTTATATTTGATGGCATTGAATAATAGGCTTGATTAAATCTATCTGAAAATCGTTGTATTATTTCATCTGGCTATCTTTTTAACTGATTATATTCTTCTATGATCACAAGAAGATTGGCTTTGATTATCCATATATCAAGGAAAATTTTGACAAACTGTTGGAAATTTTGAGATGCTTGCAATAGGTAAATTCTTAAAGCAACTCTTTACTCTACTTTGCAAAGAAATAGCAAAAGGCCTGATAATAACATCATCTTCATTAATTTCAAATAAGTCTAGATAATTCTCAAAACCTTGAATATGTTTTTGAGCAGTGATACCATTCTCTCCATCAAACCTAGGGAGATACTTGTAATAATTGTTGAGGAAAGCATCAAGTGTAGGAGGTAATATGAGTGTCTTATATCTATCAGGAACTTTATGAGATACTGGAATATGCACTGGGATTGTATGATTAGTATTGATTTTTTTTATGCTCCTCAATTAGAAAATGATCTTCATAAGAGTTAGAAGACTATTCTTCAAATGTGTAAGGAGACTTTATATCTACACTTTTCAAAGGGAAATAATAAAAAAATAATTGAAAATTCTCTCTAAAATACAATATACATTGAAAAAAATTATCAATGAGAAAGAACATAATGTCTTGGATAACAATGCAAGTTAAAAGCCTGATCTTTTTACATAGTTCTTTCAAGTTCATTCCTCCAGTGGATTCTTAATTGTGGAATCGATTTGGAGTCACCATGTGGATGATTTAACCTTTGTGTGTCTGATCACTGTCCACCATCATAGATGAGACCTAAACCTATAAAAGATTTCTGAAGAAAATGTTAGTTCTCATGAGCAGAGTCGCCACTATGTTATCACCCAGTAATTTCCCAAGGTTAAGAAAAGATATCACCGAGGTAACCACAAACCTAATCCTTTAGACTTAGGTTCTAGCCAACCTAAGTCTAGAGAGGGCTCTCTCTTTATAATTTAACTTTTTTTTGGGTGGGATTTTAAGCTAGTTCTTAGTGTTCATAAGGTGTTGATTTTGGTTAGGTGGTGGAATTCTAGGAACAGATGGACAGAGAAAGTCGTTCAAGCCATTTGGCTATGGATTCAACCAAAGGATTGCTTAACTGGACCAGATCACTAAATGGAGTGTTCACAGGGCAGGCTAGCAAAGCAAAAAAAAAAATCCCAGGTTCAATGGATGTGGTAGTCCTAACTAGGGTCAAAGGGCAATGAAGAATCCTTAGACTGGGATCAAGATGAAGAGTAGGAGGTGATCATGAGGAAAGGGAAACTAAGAATCTTGTACTATAGACCGAAGGCGGAAACTACGGAAGTAAGGGAGCATTTAAGAATTCCCCAACTAAGATAGTTTAGCAGAAAACATTAAGAATGTAAACAGTCAAGATAGAGAGCATTAAAGCGAGTTCTAAAATATCATTCTTAGTTTTCCATTCAGATTTTATAGAAACACATGTGATTATTAATAAACATAAAGAAAAACAATAATACACATGAGAGCAAATACTTATTTGATTTCCACTTTACACAAGAATCCTTTGAAATGTCTTTACTTTATTCCTTGATCTAGCAAGCCAATCCAATCTTGATACGATAGCACTTTAACTTGAGAGGAAAATTTCTATAGAAATGTCTTTGAATCCACCCAAAATACTTCAAATGAAGAAGTATTTATAAAAATTCTAAACTGAAATATCTTGAAAAAATATCAAGATTGGTTTTACAAATATCTCAAACTGTTTTACATTAATAGAACTTAAATAAACGACATTCAAAACTAATGAATCTATTTGGCACAAATTTTATGGATGTATCGTGACAAAGAAGAGAAATTTGAATTTGGTAGCAACTCTTAATTGATGATGAGGCATCCCAGTCACTAATTGCATCCTTTCTTTATGTATTTTTCTCCAGCAATTCTGCAAAATTAGGGTCCATTGATACATTTTTATATCTATGTAAAAAGTGAAAGAGGTTATTATAGATAAGTATGTTTTTGAGATAAACCTCTCTCCATTTCCCAAATTTCAACTCCAATTGTTCACCATATTATCTGTAAAAAGATGTCAAAAACAGGGCTTTGCACAGTCCAAATAATAGGCTATGAAGACATGCCCTTAGCTCACGTTTTGCAATACCTGTTTAAAATGTGAGATAGGTTTTTGTAGAGTGTCCTGTTAGGAAGACAAACCTACTTCAGTTTCTCCAAATGCATCTTGCACCCACAATAGTTTATGCAAAACTATGACTTAAATTGGAAATTTCTGAAGAATGTACCATTTCTGCTCTGATTTAATCTTTTAACCTTAAATTGTTTTTAATTGTTTTTCACTTTTACTTTGGTAAACTTCATTGTTGTTGGTGAAAGTGTTTTCATATTTTTTAACCCTTACTGCCTCCATGTTTGCTTTTTTTGTTTACTTTTACCACTCTGTTTTTACATCTATCTTCACTTTGACATGAATTTGTATACTTTGTAACTGTCTTCCCTGCTATTTGTCTTCATGCTAGTTGCTTTACTTGACTTGGTCTTCAATCTGATACTCTTTAACCCTGATACACTTGGACTATTCTTTACTGTGTCCTGTTACCTTCAATGTATATTTTAGGTTTTTCCTGTCTATTTCAACCGTAAATCATTTAATTTCATGTTTCCTCTGCTTGTATTTTAATTGTGTGTTTTATTTTTCATCTTTGTTTGAATAGATTTGATAACAATCTAAAAGTAAGCAGGTCCTATGACTAGTATTAAGACTATTTATCCAAGGCTGCGGTCTTTTGATTGCCTGTAAAATAAAACAAAATGTTAGGAAAATGTTGGGTTGACAGGGAGGGTCATTAGTGGTTTTATCGAGCTTTATAAGTCTATGGAGTGATTCCAAAGTGTTTTCGGGAGGTAAACCATGCTTGAATTGGTTAATAGAGGCTTCAGGTGGCATAGAAGGGTTACATAGGATTTTACTGCACAAACAAACGAAAACAAGCAAAACTAGGGTTTTTATGTTTAAACGGGTAAAGTTTTGATTTTTTTGAATTTTAGCACAAAGTAAACAGTGGATGGTTTCGTCCTTTAGCTAGAGGGCAGTAAGAGGTTTATTTTGCACTACTTTTATGGGCTTCGTGGTATTAGGGAGGGGTCGCCCGATTCCATTCATCAAGCGCCACATCACTTCGGGAACCCAACAGAAAACAACCCATTTCTGGCAGGTATCATTTGGATTTCGGGCCCTTCCGAAATCAACATGGGCCATTGGATGGCGGGGGAGAGATCGTGTGGTGGTTGGGTGCGAGAGTTGCACAGAAGGTAATGGGGGGACCCGACAGGCATTTAAATGAGGTGGTTTTAGCTTAATGAGGGATTAAGAAGGGGACTAAACTATCGGGTGGGATATGATTGGTGGATGGTTTGACTTTAATTAATCGCAGGTCAATTAATTATGTCATTTGTCAGGGTTCATCTAATATAAATTTTATATTTCAAACTTCGGGGTAGGAATATTTTAAAGAAATTTAATAAAATATACGAGAAAAAGGGTTTTTTTTGGGAATTAGTAAATATAAATAAATTAAGAATTTAGTCAAATGGGTGGAAGGGGCACCATATCATAAGCATATGATTTTCATGTTTTTTAATGATTTCTGATAATCACATAAAGACTTAGGATTTAATGTTTTGTGGGTTTTTGATGTGAAAATCAGTTATGTGGTGGGAACATATATTTTTCCTAGGTAAAAGTGATTTAACCATAGGAAAAGGATTTTATTACGAAAATGAATGAACCAAAGGGGAGAATGAATGTTTATGAAGGGATTTTAGTACTTAAGATCGATAAGTCATTAGGCTGAGGATCTAGTCCCTCTAGAAGTTAGAGAAAAGCTCTAAGCCCCTTTGACTTTAAGATTTTGGGTACTTGAAAATTATTTTGGGAAATTAGTTGAGTAAAAGGTGAAATATGAGTGAGGGGAAATTCATCAATTTGACTTTGTGAACTTTATGCCAGTCCAATTTCTCATTCATACTTAGAACTTTCATGATGAGGCTAATAAATATGCTTTTGTCTAACAATCATCACAATTCTGCAACCTTTCTTCTACTTACCCATCTAGTCATCCTACCATTTTTACTTCTCTTTGTTAGAGTGCATTTGAGCTAGAAAACCCTTATCAAACATTTCTCTTTTCTTTACCATGGTATTCTAACTAAATCTAACCTTATTACATCCAAGGACTCAGATTAAACAATTAAGCTCCTTTTATTTACTCTACCTATCTAATTATCTTCCATGGTTACATTGTCTGGCCAGATTTTTATTCTCTATCTATAGACATGAAATTGAGAACATGAAATAGCCAAGTTTAAAAATTTTGACTATCATGGATTGTGGCAATTATTAAAAAGTGCACACAATCATTTATTCTACAAAAATAAGTAAACAGTAGTCGCATATTGACTTACACACTTTCATGGTCTTTTCCTTTCTTGGGGTTCATATTTTTCATCTTTATTGACCTTTTTTATTCCTTTTGTCCTTTGATTTTTCTTTTAGGACATACCCTCTTTACATTTTTTAATTTTTTGAATATGGAAAACATTGTAGAAAGCAAAGGTATGTACATATTACAGGTTTGATCTCAACCGTTCAAAAATTATGACTCCTATTAGTATAGAAACCTAACACATCCCACTCTCTTATTATTCAAATACCTGAAGTAGATCCTCGTTTGCTTGAATTTTCAAGGTTTGATCTTAGAGAGTTTATCTCAGCTACAAGCCCTTCAAAATGTTTTTTTCTTTCTTTAAGTGGTATTATTTCATAGTGATCCATATTTTCATATTCTTGCAACTTATTCTCAAGATTGTTAATCCTTTTCAAAGAAGAAGCAAGTTTTCTTCTAAGGTTAATTACTTCCTCTAACATGTTTCTTCTGAATTAGCAACTCTAAAGGTTGTTTCAAGATCGCTCTCATCTTTCAGAAAATAAAATTTTTCTTTTGACTCATTTAATATCTTTGAAATATGATTACGTGTTGGTTTACCTGATGAGAAAACTTCGTCCGTTACTTGTTTTCCTTCTCCTTCTTATACGACCTATAAATTGTCCCATACTAACTTTGCGCTTCCATAATGCATCATTTTCTCTAAATTTTGAATTAGGCATGTCACAAAATATTTCATTTAAAGCTTAACTATTGTTCTGAAGATTTATATACTATAGTGGAATCATGAGTACGACGGTACTGAAGAGTGAGTTGGTACAATAAAGAAGGAAAGGAGAGAATGACGATATTTCTTCTTGCATGTCATTGAAGTTTGCGGGACTCATCCATGAGGAAGATTAAAGGTTGAGAATAACATTGCAACTCTAATATTATTTTCTGTGAAAACTTGACAAGTGTGTATTTCTAGACAATTTATATATTTAGAAGTTGTTCCATGCTGTGTATTTTATCGTTGAGACATGCATAGTAATAATTTTTTTATAGATTGAAAATTTATAGAAAAGGAAACTTCTAAATTCTCAATTTATATACATGTGAACGAAAAAGGAAACATAAATACATTCTTTAAGTATTTTGAAATTGTTCTATTATTTTGTGTATTTATAGAGTGGTGAGATTATCTTGCAAATGTCAAAAAACAATATGCTTTCCATTGTCTTGTGTAAATATTCATGGAACAATATATGATAAACATTTATTTTCAAAATACAATGATAGAATTTTTCAATTAGAGCTATGCTATACATGTAAACATGAAAAAATAGACAAGGTACTTTATATATTTGTGTAAATGTTCAATACAATCTACATAGAGTACATGGGTAGTGACCCTTTCTTGTATGAAAACCTAGTTAAAAACAATATTATAAACATAAACTAATAGACATAGGTGGTGAGCCTGAAATGCTCTGTTACATCATAAATAAATATAACTTGAGACATGGACCTAAGCCAAATATAAACTCCACTGTGAAAAGATATGGACATGCATATCTTTCTAAATAAAACATTAAAGAGATATAGGATTTATACACGTAACTATGGAAATTCCATTCTAATAAAGGCGAGTAAGTAAAGGAGGAGAAAGCATACAAGTAGACCAGAGGGAAGAATTCTAACCTATCTGTGCTAAATCTGAAATGGGTTGTTAATGTTTCCAAGTTTGTAACTAGCTGGGACTGTGATGAAGGGTTTCAAGGTTTCCTATAATAGAGAAAAGAATCCCATGTTATTAGAGTTGTATGGACTAAAATTTGACAAAAGACATAAGTCATTAAAAATCATAGCTAGAAGTTGGTGATGGAGTTTATCTGTGAGGCTGCTACTAAAACTTATTCAACCACTTGTAAATTAAAGGAAATTATGTATAAATTACACAAGTATTATTCAAACTCTCTAATAATTTAGATAATAATAATAACTTATAAGAGAACAGGGAAAACCCTTGCAAAGAGATTGACATCCTTAAACAAATTTTAAACCCTTTATTCTTTAACCTAGCTGAAGAACTGGCCATGACCATACAGCTCTAATATTGGTCATAATTGAGCCCATACATTAACCTATGACATGTTGTGGCCGAAAGAAAACAATAGGTTGTCACTAGACTTTAAATTACAAGAAAAGCATATAAGAGAAATCTTGATTGTTTTATAGAAGGAGATTCGCTTGGTTCAAAGAGACAACTTACCTAAAATATAAAACTCTTGCTAGGAGGATGTTCCAAGGAAAATATATCACTTCATAGGCCACCTAGATACAGTTGAAATATGTCAAGAAAATCTTTGAAACAATGTAAAACTCAAAGAACAAATATTTTAAGTATATAAAATTTCAAACTCTGGAAACCAAAATACATAAAGAGTTGAATAAGATTCACAGTGAAGTACTTGAGTGATTTGATGCACCATAAGGATTGACAATTTTGGAGATGTGAAATTTAGTTGGGAACTGAGAAATTAAGAAATGTGGAGGACTTCACATTCACCATATTTTCATAAAAAAGGAAAAAGTATTAGAATGTTAATTAAGAGAATAAAAAAATGAATTATTAAAAACCTTGCTAATTTTTGGTCTAAAAATGGTCATCATTGAATTGCCATGTCAAAAGAATAAAGTTATGAAACATAACTAGTGAAATGTGTGATAAAGTCCATGGTAATGTTGAAACCAATGTTGAATTCTGATAACAAGTTGTAGAACCCTGACTACGGTGAAAGCATTAGGAAAAATGGAGAACGTATAAAAGGACTATGAATTTAAGTCTAAACCACCGATATTAATTGTCATATGTTGGTAACACTTCAAATTTAGTGACAATTGTATAAGGTTTTAGTATGAAGAATGAGAACCATAGGATCAAACAAGTAATGGATCACAACCTAAAATCATTAAATTTGGTATGTTGGTACATGCATGTATCGCAAATAATTACTAAGGTCATTGGTTAGGAAACAATTTCTCTCCCTATTGTACTTGAAAATAATTATGGTGTATATAAACCATGCTAGGATCGAAATCACCTCGGTGCACTAGTGGTTAACCTACCATGATTTTATATTTTGAATGTTGAATAGAAATTTCTCTAGTATATGACTAGGTGTAAGTAATGCACATGATCGAAGAAAACAATAAACCATGCTAATGTTAGATACAATAACAAGTCTACCCTTAAGCAAATTTTTTTGTATCCAATGATAAGGATATATTTTGGTTACATAACTAATGCCTTGACGGGGCCCGAAAAGGTCTCTATGCAAATAGCATCACTATATATTCTCTAATTCATAGGAAAAGAAGGCAGATATGAAAAAATATAGTACTTGTAACATGTGTTAACACTCTCTAATATTGTTGAGCATAAAACGAATACTTTAAATATTAAGTAGTGTAAGGGAAAAGGTCAATGAACCTCGTCTATAATGAAGTATGTAGGAACACTTCTTGAGAAATTATCAAATCAAGGATAGTGGCCATGAATTGTCTTAGTTTTATAACTCATGGAATAGTTGAAATAAGAATCCAAATTTTGATCCAAGCGATATCATTCTTCCAAGAAATCAAGTAGGAAATATTTTGATAAATTTACAACGAAAAGAGATCCAAATAGTAACCGATAGTTTTGCTTGAATGGTGATTGTAAATTATAACATATGAAAATAAATTATTAGGTTCACGTGACCAAGCTAAAATCAAGTCTAATAAGTAAAAGTGAGATAAATAAATGAAAATATGTGAAAATTTTGGTGTTGTAACATCAAAAAAATAATCGATTATTAGAACTTTTTCTTGGAAGGGATTAATAATGATTCCATGACCATATTTAATGTCATTAATAAGCACATAAAAAATTAACACCTATATTAAACTTACAATATAACGAGATTCTTAAACATGGTTATCCACCCGCACATTACCATGGCTATTATTAAGTTGTCAAAATAGGTTTTGTTACAATACCATGGCTCTTCAATAACAAATGCCCAAAAACCATAACTAACTTTATAATAAAAAAATAAAACATAAAATATATCCATCCTTGCATAAATCATTGATTACACAGAATGAAGATTCTTGAACATATGGAGAGAGAGAGAGAGAGTGGTGGGGAGTAAAGAGAAAGAGGGAGATGTGAGAGATAGGGAGAGAGAGAATAGGAGAGGGAGAGAATGAAATAGGTAGTAAGAGAGAGATGGAGTTGGAGGGGGAGAGGGAGCAAGGGAAGAAGAAATACATGGAGAGATAGAGGTAGAAAGAGAGGGAGTGACAAGGGAGGAATGTAGAGAGAGTGAGGGATGAAGGAGAACGGTGAAGACAAAGAGAAGAAGATGAGAGAAGGGGGTAGAGAAGGGGAAGAGAGAGAGGAAGACATACAAATGAAGGGAGAGGGGGGCAGGGCGAGAGAGAGAGAGTAATGGGAGGGGAGTCAAATGGAGGTGGGAGAGAAAGGGAGAGAGAGGAAGGAAGAGAGAGAGGACTTGAGAGAGAGAAGGAGAGAGAGTGAGCGGAAAGAACAAACTTCATAAAAATATGGAGGGGGAGAGAAAGAGAGGGGCTGATAAGTGATATATGGAGAGATATTGAGCGAGAGAGGATAGGAGGGAAGAGAGAGAGAGGATGGAAGCGAGAAGGAAAGAGAGAGGGAGACACTAAGATGTAGGGGCAGAGAAGGGGATAGAGAGAAAGTGATAGGGAGGGAGATACTGATAGAGTTGGAGGGGGGAGAGAGAGAGAGAGAGAGAGAGAGAGAGAGATTAGGGGAGAGAGACGGATGTATGAGAGAACGAGATAGATGGTAAAGGATGAGAGACATGACTTGAGAAGGAGGGACAAAGAGATGGAGTTGGAGGGGGAGAATGGGAGTGAACAAGAAATAGGTAGAGAGAGAAAAGTGGAGAGAGTGAGAGGGAGAGAGAGTGAGTGAAAAGGGGGAGATGGATAGAGAGTGTGTACGTTTTGGTATGAGATAGAAAGAAAAAGAAGGATATATGAAAGCAAGGGGGAGAGAAGGAGAGAGGGAGGGAGATAGTGACTCAGTTGGAAGGTGAAGAGAGAGATAGAGAGAGGGAGAGAGAGAGCATGAGACTGGGGGAGGTGGGAGAGAAAGGGAGAGAGAGGAAGGAGGAGAGAGAGGAAATGAAAGAGAGAAGGAGAGAGTGAGGGGGAAAGAAAGGGAGGTAAGAAGAAAAATGTATAGAGATAAAAATGGAGAGGGATAGAGAGGGAGAGAAGAGATAAGGAGGGAAGATAGATAAAAGGTGGATGGAGGGATAGAAGGGGAAGAAATAAGGAGAGGGAGATGAAGCAGGAGGGAGAGATAGATAGATATGGATAAATAGTGTGTATGTTTTGGGAGACAAAAATATAGATCGGAGGTGAATAAAGGGAAGAAGATAGAGATAGATAGAGGGAGAGAGGGAGGGAGAGATATATAGATATGGAGAGAGAGAGTATGTGTGTTTGGGGGGGTTTGAGATAGAGATAAAGAGAAGGAGAGATGGAGGGAGATATAGATATAGATGGAAGGCGGAGAGAGGGAAGAAGATTTGTTTCACTAGATGTGTTGATTTTAGTGTAGATGATGATCTCTAATCCTATTTGATTTATTTCTCTAGATGCATTGATTTTAGTGTATATGATGATTTCAAATCCTATTTGATTGCATGCAATAGATACATTGATTTTTGGTGTAGATGTTGATTTCTAATCATATTTTATTGATTTCTATAGATGCATTCATGGCAATTTAGATAGTTTTTCTAATCCTATTTGATTTCTTTCACTAGATGCCTTGATTTCAATGTAGATGTTCATTTCCAATTATATTTGATTATCTGCACTAGATGCATGGATTTTGGTGTAGATGTTGATTTCTATGCTTATTTGCTTGCTTTCACTATATGCATTCATTTTAACGTAGATATTATTTCCTAATCGTATTTTATTTCTTGCATTAGATGGATTATATATTTTTAATGTTGAGGCCATAAATAATTAAAAATATTTTCCAATATTAGATGGAGGGGGGAGAGAGGGAAGAATATTTCTAGCACTAGATGCAATTATTTTAGTGTAGATGGTGATTACTAATCCTATTTGATTGATTGCATTAGATGGATTAGATGTTGTTAATCTTAAGGTTGTAAACTATTAAAAATATTTTCCAAAATTAGATGGAGGGTGGGGGGGTGAATATTTTTTAAACTAGATATATTATATATCATGATATATAATTAAGTTGAGATATATATATTTTTTATTTTTAACGCAAAAGGCATAGAGTGATAGATGTGGAGAGATAAATGGAGTGACAAGGTAGAGTTGGATATAAAACAAAGGAGATGGAAGAGGAGGAATTAAGAGACAATGAAAGAGAGGAGTGGGAGAGGGAGACAAATAGATGGAGGGAAGAGAGAGGTGAGATAGGAGAGAGAAAGATATAGGAGAGTGAGAGAGATATGATGGGAGAGAAAAGGATGTAGGAGAGAAAGAGATAGAGGGGAAAGGACCAAAGAGAGGACTTGAGAGGGATGGAAGGAGAGATGGAGTTGGAGGGAGAGAAAGGGAGTAAATAAGAAATATGTAGAGAGAGAAAAGTGTAGAGAGAGAGAGAGGGAGTGAAAAGGGGGAGATCGATAGAGAGTATGTATGTTTTGGGATGAGATACAAAGACAAAGACCTGTATATGGAGGGAAGGGGGAGAGAAGGAGAGAGGGAGGGATATAGTGACTGAGTTGGAGGAGAGAGAGAGAGATAGAGACCATGAGATAGAGAGAGGTGTGAGAGAAAGGGAGAAAGAGGAAGGAAGAGAGAGAGGAAATGAGAAAGAAAAGGAGAGAGGGAGGGAGAAACAGAGGGAAGTAAGAAGAAAAACATAGAGAGAGAAAAGTGGAGACGGAGAGAGAGTTAGAGAGGAGAGAATGACGGAAGAGAGATAAAAGGTGGATGGAGGGATAGAAGGGGAAGATATAGGGAGAGGAAGATGAAGCAGGAGGGAGAGATAGATAGATGTGGAGAAATAGTGTGTATGTTTTGGGAGATAAAGATATAGATGGGAGGTGAATACAGGGAAGAAGAGAGAGATAGATATGGAGAGAGAGGGCATCTGTGTTTGGAGGGTTTAAGATAAAGAGAGGAATAAGGAGAGATGGAGGGCGATAAAGATATAGATGGAGTGGGCAGACCGGGAATAATATTTCTTGCACTATGTATTTATTTCAGTGTAGATGATGATTTCTAATAGTATTTGATTGCTTTCTCTAGATACATTTATTTTAGTGTAGATGTTGATTTCAAATCCTATTTGATTGCATGCACTAGATACACTTATTTTTGGTGTAGATGTTCATTTCTAATCCTATTTGATTTCTTGCTCTAGATGCATTGATTCTAATTTAGGTGGTGTTTTCAAATCATATTTGATCACTTTCACTAGATGCCTTGATTTCAATATAGATGTTGATTTCTAATTATCTTTGATTGTTTGCACTATATGCATGGATTCTGGTGTAGATGTTTATTTATATGCTTATTGGATTGCTTGCACTATATGCATTTATTTTAATGTAGATGTTGTTTTCTAATCCTATTTGATTTCTTGCATTATATGGATTAGATATTTTTAATCTTGAGGCTATAAATAATTAAAAATATTTTTCAAGAATAGATGGAGGGGGATAGAGGGAAGAATATTTCTACCACTGGATGCATCTATTTTAGTGTAGATGGTGATTCCTAATCCTACTTGATTTCTTGCATTACATGGATTAGATGTTGTTAATCTTGAGGCTATAAATTATTAAAAATATTTTTCAAAATTAGATGGAGGGTGGGGGCTGAATATTTTTTAAACTAGATGGATTTATTTTAGTGTACATGGTGATTCATAATCCTATTTTATTGCTTAAAATAGATATAATGATTTAAATGTAGTTGTTGATTTCTAATAATATTTGATTTCTTGCACTAGATGTATTGATTTAATTGTAGATGTCTATTTATAATCCTATTTGATTGCTTGCACTAGATGCATTTATTTCGACATAGATATGGCATTGATTTCGATATATATATGGATTCCTAATCCTATTATATTGTCTGCACTAGATCCATCCATTTTGGTGTAGATGTTGATATCTAATCTCATTTTATTTCTTGCATTAAGTGCATTGATTTTAGTATATATGTTGTTTTATAATCCTATCACATTGCATCCATTAGATGTGAATCTTAAGGCTATAGATTATTAAAAAAAAAATCAAAATATATTTAGTAATACCTAAAGCGACACTATTAAGAATTAACTAGTTGTCAAAACTTGTGATACCTAGAATTAAAATGAAATAGATGTGCAGAGTTAATCCTCCTGCAAAGTGAAAATTAATCCTTGATAAAATCACCTCCCTTCTTCATCGCCAAATAATTACTAATAGACATTTACGTATATTCAAAATATATTTAGTATCACTAATATATAATTATGTATAACAATGTATTCAAAGTAGTTATAAGAGGAATATATATATATATATATATATATATATATATATATATATATATATATATATATATATATATATATATTATAAACATTCAATACTAATCAGAATATTGTTTAAAAGAAAGACATGTGATAATTGTTTGGATGTAAATATTTTATTAATATGGCCATTGATTAAGAAATATTCAAAATACATTATTTCTTAACTTTGTAAAATATACTATAGATAATTAAAAAATCATCAAAATATTCTTGAAGGAATAAATTATTTCAACATTAACAAAGAAATAAATTATGTCAAGAGTAATCTTGATGCAGTAAATTATTAAGGCGACTAATTTTTATCTTTCCGTTTAAAATCCTTTTGCTCGAAAATGTTTGAACGTTTAATCTTTACTTGTCTAGAAGCGTTTTTTTGATCGTGAAAAAAATGATAGTCCATAAGATTGATTTGTCTTTCTGTTTAAAATGCTTTCACTCAAAAATGTTCCAACGTTGTATGCTGATTATCATGTTACAAAGTGGAGTGCACTTGGGAAACTGTTGTGAGCCAAATCTCGACCATTGAATCTGTGCCACTTGGAGTGATTCAATCTCTACTTATAAAATGCAAGATCAACTCATTACTTCTTAATGTGGGATATTTTGAATGGAGGTATGATTTTTTTCATACACGTCAGTTTTTCCATTAGTATTTTGGTTATTTTTCACCAGAAAAATGTTGGTTTTATATTAATAATTATATTATTATTATTATTTAGCAGCAGGTTTATATTAATAATTATATTATTTATAAGAAGAGCTTCAGCGTAAATGACATGAAAAAGACAATTTGTCGACGCGTTTCGAACCAACTAGTGTGGGTTCATACTAGTTGGTTCGAAACGCGTCGACAAATGTCTTTTTCATGTGATTTACACTGAAGCTCTTCTTATAAATATGACAGATCACAGAAGCCTCAATTCCACAATTATATTATTATTATTATTTAGCAGTAATTAATTAACCAATAAATAAACCATACAAATAATATAGACCAGTTTATATTTATCTAACATCTCATCTATCATGTGCCGAGAGGCATCAAATCTTTCCAGTTGCAAACTTTCTTTTTGGGGTGTACAACTTAAAAAAAGTTTTCACCACTACAAATTTAAAAGTTTTCACCGCTACAAATTTTATCCCTCTCCATGCATGAAAGATTCAATATTAAATGGGTTAAAATAGTTTACACGTCTCATCATAAAAAAAATTCATTATTTAGATAACACCATTTAGAGTTGTTACATTGATAATTGGAAACCCACCCTAAAAACCAACAATCTATTAAGTCATAGATTTATTACACAAAATATTTATTAAATATATCGGTAAAAATATCGACTTAACTTTCTGCCTTTTTATATGTGGAAGATAGAAAGAAACTAAACATGGCTGAGCTGGTTCATTAATTAAAGCTGGAAATAGCTTCTCTCCTACTATTGTACTTATAAATTCATGGTTTGTTAATTAATAAAAAATGACAATTATTAATTTTTAATATTTGTGAATTAAATTTTTTACTATTTTTTTTTAAGGAACATATTTGGTAATCGTTTGTTATGTGTCAGCCGTTAAAGATAATCACGTGAAATTTTGAAAGACTGCCTACCACTTTTACAATGCATGAGAAGCTACTTACCCTTTGCGAATACCACTCACATGGTCATTACAAAACTCAAAATAATGGGTTAGCCCTTAATCTCCGCCGTTCATCTTTTTCAATTTATGTTGCGTGACTTAATCTTAGTCATCTATTGCAAACAACCTTGTCCATTGATCTAACTGATCAAATGGTTCTTGTGCACTATTACGTTCTTTTGGCTCCTACTATGAAATAGCTCATTTGAGCTTTTGCCTATCTATTGACTTTTGCCTTATGGTTTTGACTTGTTCTAATCTCGATCTCTGCTCACTCCTTTACACTTCCTTCGTAAACCTTTAGGTTTTAGGAAACCTTACAATTATTCCTTCGTTGTGAAGGTTCTTTCTAATATTGTGTGTCCGAAACCATGTAACGCACTCCTCTCTCAACCTCTTCTCTTGTTCTACACACCTCCAACCTATGTTATGCATAATTACTCTAGATCACACACAACTTATGATTCAATTACTCAACACATCACATCAACTCAGGATTGAGTTATCTATATTAAATAACAAACATTTACACAAGAATGCCTTCGTCAGCCTGATCTCCTATATTAGTGGCCTTTGTTTTCCTGCCCGTAGGCTTAACTAACTGACTGAGTGACTCTAACTAACTAACTGTTGACTCCCTACCTTCCTACTATGCCCTTTTAGGCTTACATTTATACAAAACATTCTTTTTAACCAATTCTGGTTCAGATCCTTAGTGTGTTGAACTAAATCTTCAATATCCTTTAAGTCCACTTTTAACTCTAGTAATGCCTAAGTATCCTCTCTAGTTCGACAAATCATGACACCACTTTCTAGTCTAAGGCATATGATTGATTTCCAACTCTCTCATCATCATTCATCATCACTCATGCTCTCCTACATTCGAGAGAATTTACAAATATCCTCACAATATCGAATTAATTCCTATTCTAATCACTCAAAACATTAATAATTACATACATAGGAATCTAAATTCCTTGAAAACACAAGACCCGCTAAGTTAACTAGAACATAATGAAATTGTTGAGTTGTATGCTCCTGCATCAGACTTCCAAGGTTAAAATAATCATGATCTCCTTATCATGTGCTTTCGACCTTTGTCTTCCTCGATGCCATACTTTGTTCTACAATTTGTCTTTGATTGTTGCTATTATTTGTCATTGTTCTCTAGGTTTCCACACTTTATGTTGCTTTGCCCCACTAGCTATGCTTTCACAGTTTGTTGTTATCTTTCTCTTGTTGTTGCCTGGACTTCTTACTGTTGTTTTCTTTTCAGGCACCTTCACCATCAATATTATTATTCTTTCAATCTCTATGTCCAATTTATATTCTAACTAATAATTACTTTGCCATTTGTTGTTGTAATCTGTCCACTCATATTCAAACTATTGTTTGATGTCTTCTCTTTGAAGTTGATGGATTCTCACTATCGCCTTTTCATCCTTTCCCTCTTAATTCTTTCCAAACAACCTCTATTCAATATTTGTAAATTTACCTTCAAAAAGTAAATTGTCCTCCAATATCCCGTATACTTGATTCCCATCAAATACATCACTATGTTGTTCATCAATTCCATCATACTTTCCTTCCTCTTCCTTGATAACCCTCAGCAATTGTCCTTCACTTCCTTGACTAATTCTGACAATCAATTTAACTTCTTCAAGCACAGTGTCTTCATGCTTTTCATCTTCCTCATTAGTATGTCTAACCTAGCAACTTCCAGTCTTCTTTGGTTCTACAAACGACTCTTCAACTTGAAACATGTCTGTCTCATCTTCATCAAATCTTGTAATCATAAAACAATTATCAAAATTAAAAATATAAGGCCTCGTTACCTTTTTCTTCTCTAGAAACATCTCAATATGTTTCTCTCAGTTTTCCTTCAAGTCCTTTATCAACACATCAATATGTTGATTTAAACTCTCCTCCATATCATCTGATTTATCATCTCCTCCTTCTGTTATGTCAGTTCACTGAAATTTTATTACCATCCCCTTTTGCTGATGATTTTCATTAATGACAATTTATTTGTCTTCCTTTTTCAGCAATTTATCATGAGTATAGATCCTATGTTTTTCCAACTTCCTCCTTTGAAAGTCTAATTTTCCATATAACTCAATAATTTCCATTGGAGTAGAATTTGGAAATCTCACACATACTTCCATACCTTCCTTTGTTATTGACTAATCATCAAATGTCTTTCCTTTGTTTGCTAAATCTTTTGCATAGACTTATTCTTTCTTCAATTATGTGATTGTCTTTTCTTTGTCTTTAGACAAATTTGCCTCTCCTTCTTCTTCAATACACTTTGCCTTGTTGTTTCTCTATAAACCTTCTTCAATGGCTATCCTTGCCCCAATATCTACATTAATATTCTCCTGCATTTGTTCTTCATCAATAACATTAATCAAATTCATTAGATTACCTCTCTGAGACAATATTCCTTCATTCTTCACAAAAATAAGATCGTGATCTTCCATCTCTATAACAACTTCAAATGATTGTCTTCTCTCATTAAGTAACTCATCCATCAACACTTTCTGCTATAACCAATCAAATTCTTCCTCTTCTGAGAAATTTGGTTTTTCACCTTTTGTTTCAAGATCTTCATCCATTTTAAAGACATCTTCACAAAGTTGCTTTTCTCCTGCAATACCTGCAATCATACACAAACTACCAGTTTTAAAAACATAAGACCTTGTGGTCTCACTTGATGCTTCAGTCATCATATCTCCTTGTTGTTCTAAATTCTAACAATAATTCATAAGATATTCCTTAGATCTCTAGTCTTCATCTTTACCTAGAACTTCACCCTATTCTGCTTCACAAACAGAAACTTTCATTTCCAACTTAGCTTCTTTGTGTTCTTACACCAGCTAATTCACTTGCTTCTGTTGTAGCCTTCTCTGTAACTTACGCCACTTCACTACCTTTTTCCTCAAGACCCAACCTTGTCTTATGTTTTCCTCTAGTATCATCCTTAATACATTGAGTTGCTCTTTTAACTATGCAACCTCCTTTTCATGCTCTTCTTGACTCATTGTCTTACCATTTGCCTTAGCATCATCCTTATTCACTTTTCTTCTGCTATTGTCTCCCTCAGAACCTTTGTTATCTCTGTTATGATTATTGGTAGTCATGTTCTTCTCTATCTTCATGAGTTCCTCACTCATTTACTATGAAATGAATTAAAGCCTCTGTAATAACAAGTCCTCCCTGCTACCACTTACCTTACAAAGATTTCCTCTTTACTTGGTCTTTTGGCAAGCACTTTGTTCTCTGTCCTCTCAAACCTCCTTGAGTGCTACTCTCTACTCCTTCTAGGCTTCAATTCATCTACACCTTTTAAGAACACAACTGTCCTATTGTATTTCAATCATAAAGGAAATACTAGATTATGACCACCTCTTCTTTCATTCAGAAACTCTTACCACCTCTCTTCATCCTTTAGCAATTCTACCCAAATCCTCTTGTGGAATTTCCTTTTTGATATTCTTGTGAGCTGCAACAAAACCTCTAGAGTAATAGGTATCTTTCTTGCTACACATTCCTCACTAAACTTCTCTCCTCTGAGCTGAGTCTTTTGGCATCTCTCTATTTCTTTCCTATGGAACCAATCGATCACTCCTTGATCTAGATTACTGCAATCTTCTCACCTGCTATATTCAAGACCTCTGCATGATATTCTTCTACCATTCACTTGCAAATTGAATGGATTTTTCTCTATTTCATATTCATCTACAAGTTCTCCCAATATTCTGCTACACTTTATCTTTGTGTGCCTAATATTTGTGAGATATAAAATGTGATCTCCTCTTGCTTGCATACCTAGCTTCAAAACATAGCTATGTTCTAAGTTTTCTCAATGAATTCTTACACACAGAATCTCCTTATTCTACTCTGATACCAAATGATGCCAACTTAAGCTGCATATACCCCAATGATGTAGCCTAAGTCTTATATACCCACAATATGCAAATAAATTGCATGTCACACTATGTGTGTCCCAAGAATTCTAAATATTCCATATTTAGGGGGAATTTTATTTAATTAGGGTTCAACGATTCTTAAATAAACTCTATGCATAAACATTTGACTTAGTTATCCAAAGTCTAAACCTTTGATAAACCTTTAAGCGAAACCTTACACAACCATTCATAAACCTTGTTTAATTGTTAACTTAACCAGAAATACACTATTTTCACTTATTTCTATTATAATTCCTGTATAATATAAATATCTCATGAACACACTTAAACCTTACCTTTCTGCCATTCCTCAACATTTTGCACATATTTTGATGCTTTGGTTAGCACATTAAATCTCCACCATCAATCTCATCCCTCGATTCAACAGTTATCCCGTCACCCGATCATTAACTGTCCCAAACGATCTCCACTGTTGATTTACTCCATCCGATCCAACGAGTGTCGCATCACCTAATTGGCAAACATCTTGACTAATATCCACCATTGATCAATCCCACTTGATCCAACAGCTATCATGAAATCTCTTGTGAAATCGTGCATGACTGATATCAAATCAAGAGAACGCAAGAAAAGTGGTTTTCTCTCTCTGTCATTTCCTACATGTCAGACGCTAAAGGTAAGTGTGTGAAATTTTGAAAGACCGCTTACCACCTTTAGGGCACGTGAGAAAGTACTTACGCCTTGTGAATACCACCCATGTGCTCAGTATGAAACTTAAAGAAACTCAACTTAATAAAGGGTTAGTGCTTAATATCTTCCGTTTTATCTTCTTCACTTTACTTTGTGTGACTTAATCTTAGTCGTTTATCACACGCAACCTCGTTTGTTGATCTAACTGATCCAATAGTTCTTGTGCACTGTCACATTCTTTTGGCTCCTACTATGAAATAGCTCATTCATCTTTTTGCCTATGTATTTGCTTCCGCCTTATGGTTTTCACTTGTTATAATCACAATCTTGCTCACGCCTTTACGCTTCCTTCGTAAACCTTTAGGTTTTAGTAAACCTTACAGTTATTCCTTCGCTATGAAGGTTCTCTCCAATATTGTGTGTGCGCAACCACATAACACACTCCTCTCTGCACCTCTTGTCTAGTTCTGCACACCTGCTACCTACGTTACACATAATTACTTTAGATCACGCACAACTTATAATTCAGTTACTCAACACATCACATGAACTCAGACTCAAGTTATCTCTATTAAATAACAAACATTTACACACGAATTTCTTCTTCAGCATGATCTTCTATATAAGTGGCCTTTCTTTTCTTGCCCATAGGCTTAACTAACTGACTAACTGACTCTGACTGACTGACTGCTAACTCCCTACCTTCCTACTATGCCCTTTTATGCTTACATTACACAAACGGTTCCATTTAGCCAATTCTGGTTCAGATCCTTGATCTGCTGAACTAAATCCTGAATATCCTCTAACTCCACCTTTAACTCGAGTAATCATTAAGAATCCTCTCTAGTTCCATGAATCATGACACCACTTTCTAGTCTAAAACTTGTAATTGATTTCCAACTCTCTCGTCATCATTCATCATCACTCATGTTCTCCTAAATTCAGGAGAATTTACAAATATCCTCCCAATATCTAATTAATTCCTATTCTAATCACTCAAAACACTCATAATTACATACATAGGAATCCAACTTCATTGAAAACACAAGACCCCCTGAGTTAACAAGAACATAATGAAATTACTGAGTTGTATGCTCCTGCATCAAAAAGGATAATAAAGAAAACCAAACGTGTATGATGATTATTAAGTTGAGTCATCTAGTTTTGAAGTTTGTTATTAACCATTCCCATTGATGGAGAGAAAATTGTTGATTGATTTGCTGATGAGAGTGTTAATCTTATGATAAGCTCCATCAAGCTTCCACTCCAATTTTTCTATTTTGATATTCTGCTAGTGTACATTGATAGGTTGCATCTATCTAAAGAAGTGCGAGGGCTGGCATCGTTATGATCATTTAGAGTGTTTGAAGTTTATTTTAAATATCTGGAAAGAATGATTTTTATCTTTCACGTCTAGATTTAATTTCTATAAATAATATATAAACATGACACCTAATATATTATTATAATAATTTTGGTCCCTAAAAAATATCTTACTTTTATCTATAGATTAAAAATTGAGATAGTTTATTATATAGAAAAAAAAACTTAATATGCAATACTATATATTTCTCATTTATAATAATGATCATGGGCCCTAAAAAATAGTTTACCTCTAACTACAGATTGAAAGAGGAGACACCTTATTATATAGAAATAAAACCATGATTAATATTCAATACTATATATTTGTCATTTATGAGACATTGTATTTTTCAAACATGTTGATATTATTATTCTACTTGTTCAATATATATTAAATTTAAATTTAATGATGTAATTTTTATTGTATTAATTTACTTGGCTATATTTTATTTAGTTATATGTAATACAAAATTTATATTTAATAGTTTTTATTTTTATAAAAAAAAATATATTACCAATATGTTTTAAATTATTTATTTTTTTCAATTAAATTTTTTGAAAATAATCTTTAAGTATTTATTAAAATGAGTAAGATATAAATTATTGAATCGTAATACTCGTTGAGTCAAGATGCTCATTTTAGAGCCTAGTGTGAAGGGGATATATAAGTATGTCATCCTTCTTAAAATAAAAAACAAATATTTTCTAAATAGAAAAGCAATCGGAGTTATAATATAAAAGGAAAAAAATGTGCTATGCATATTTAACGAGCTTCCTATATAACCTAATATAACTTCATATAAAGAAATTTGAAGTTTAAAAAAAAACTTGTGAGTAACATGTTTAAATTCTATACTTTTCAAAATATTTTACCACTTGATATAGACTTCATCTATATAATAGATATATATATATATATATAGTATATAATATATATAGTTAACTATGTATAGAATAAAATATCTATTGTGGAGTTATGAATAAATTAATTTATTATGACTTAATATTAATGTATACACTGAGATACATTCATAAAAAAAAAAAAAACCAATTCAAAGTGAGCTAATAAAATGACTCAATGCACATGTTATGTAATCTCTATAATGTTAAAAATACATTTTAAACAATAAAAAATTACACATTTTTTTTTGCACTCCAAAATAAGTTTGCACATAATGAAATTTGATCTCTCCACTCATGTTAGATCCATGGTTAACATGGATCTATTCTTATAGTAATTTAAAAATTATACTATAGAAATGTCACTGATTGCTTGACGCTCTTGATTTCAACATTCTAAAATAATTAATAATATTAACTCATTTAAATAAATTTATAATTAACATTCTTTTATTGTTTTTTAATAGTAATGATTTAATGATTAAACAAGATCCAAGATGTCGCATATTAATCACGTATGTATTAAAAACTCCCTCAAATAACGTACTCCTTAAATTTAACCAATACATTTATATAAACATAATAATTTGTGTCCTATCAATGTTTATGAACAACTCTTAATACAATGTCATTGTGAAACTCCAACATTACTCCTTGCTCGTATATCTAGGATAAGAATGTTCAATTAAAATGCATTTATTACTAAATCTAACTAACTGACCTTCAATATTATATTGAAGGAGAATGTCTACAAATGCTTGGCTATATTTATATCTTAACTTGATTTTATATCTTAAACTTGATTTTGAGAGATTTAGAATGCGAGGTTTGGAAAATGGAAAGGTGTGATTGTTTTTGTAATATATACTTTAATCCTTCACATGGATTCTAGAGCTATAAGTTTTACTTTGATTGGGATTTATATAGGAACGCAATAAAGTACAAAAATAACCATAAACATAGAGATGCAGTGGAAATAATACTTCATTTCATTAATGTAAAATATTGAAATATGCTTACATACATAAATAGAAATAAACCAACTAAGACGATGGTAGCTTATTTCTGAGAAGAGATTCGGCGGACACATGCCTCTGAACTGTGTTACAATGAGGCTCGAAGGCCTATTTATTGTTGAGAAACAATGGAAAACCATAAACATCCAAAAATATAACCCTAGGAGATGAAACGCCAAACTGTAGGCCCCGTTTGAGTAAATTGGTACATCAACTTCCTGGGGTCGTAACTTTGGCATGCGATCTCCATTTGATGCAAACCATCTTGGTCCCTGCCTTGCCACAACGTGGTCCAATTTATGTATTTGTCCTCATAGCTTTTGATAGCATAGTACTGCTCCTTGAAGGTATCTTGGAATGAGTTCTAGGTCGGTGTAGCTGAAAATAGTGAGCTCGTACTTTCATCCTTCTACTCATAGTAGGTTTCCCACCAGTCCTTGATGTGGGGGGCTACTTTGAGAAGAGAGAAAATAATCTTTTCCCAACTAGAAAAATCATGAATAGAAAAATACCCTTCTAGTAGATTTAACCATTTATCTACGACATCTATGTCTATCTAACCTTTGATGGGGATTTCAAAATTAACTTGTACCTTGAAGGGTGTGGTGTCTCCAGAGTAGCGGTTGGAAGCCAATGCGTCGCCTTTGGGTAGCTGCTAAAGGATCAAGGTGAAGTTTTCCATCATCGCGTTCCTTTGCCACTCGAGGGTTTCTTTGAGAAAGATTTTGATAGGATCTCCTACCCCCTCATCTTTGTTTTCATATACCATGGGAGGCCATCAGGATTTTCGAGGCTAGTCTTACAAAGGTTAGACCAATTGGAGCCCTAACTCCTTATATGTTGAACTGGTTAGGGGCATGCAAAGAAAAACATAGAAATAGCAGACTGCTCTAATACCATTAATCCGGATTTATAAAGGAACGTAGTAAAGTGCAGAAATAAACATAAACATAAAGGTGCAGTGGAAAGAATACTTCATTTCATTAATGTAAAATGCTCAAATATTCTTACAAACATAAATGGAAATAAACCATCTAGGGTGATGGTAGGTTTTCTCTGAGAAGTGATGTGGTGGATACATGCCAATGAACTATGTTACAATGAGGCTCAAAGGACTATTTATTATTGAGAAACAATGGAAAACCCTAAACATCTAAAAACCTAACCCTAGGACATGAAATGCAAAACTGTGGGCCTCGTTTGGGTAAATTGATACATCAAATTCTCGGGATCATTACTTTGGAATACGATCTCAGTTTGATGCACCCCATAGCTCGTTAGAAAGATATCTCCGAGGACTATGTCAAGCCAGGTAGTAACTCCATTAGGCAGAAAAACTAATTCATATATTCCATCAGGTATGTTATTGTTATATACAAAAGGGTGTTATTGTTCAGTTCATCTCTCGATGACTGTTCACATTCCTAATTTAATTATTTACATGAATTCACCTAATTGTGAGGATTAGGTGTTAACATTTCCCCCTTAATCTGAAGGGATGTTGGTGAGTCCAAGCATCATTCTGAATCTTTCAAGCTTTTATCTTCCAAGCGCTTTGGTGAAGATGTCTGCAATTTGCTCATTTGTGGAACAATGATGGAGATGGATTGTTTTGGCCTCAACATGATGTCAAATCAGATGATATTTAGTATTGATGTGCTTTTTTAGATTATGGAACTTTGGGTTCTTGGCCAACTTTATTGCAGAGGTGTTGTCAATCATGAGTGGAGTTTATTGTACTTGTTTTACCTACAAATCTTCAAGAATTTTCCTGAGCCACACAATCTCTTTTGTTGCTTCAGCTGCTGCCACATATTCTGCTTCTATTATGGAATCTGCTGGAATTGATTGTTTGCATGATCTCTAGGAGACAGCTCCTGATCCAAGACTCATAGCATATCCTAAAGTAGATACCCCAGTTTCTTTGTCTCCATCGAAGTCTGAATCAGAGTATCTGATCAAACTGAAGTCGTCCACCTGTGTGTACTTGATTTCAAAGTCTTGAGTTCCCTTCAAGTACTTTAGAACTCTTTTTGCAGTAGACCAATGTCCCTCACAAGGCTTTTGCATAAACCTGGAGAGGATTCCAACAACAAATGAAATGTCTGGTCTGTTAGTAGTTAGGTAGTTGAGACTTCCTACAAGCTGTCTATACTTTGTTGCATCCTCAAATTCCTTTCCTTCAATAGATGTGAGCTTTAAGTTTTGTTCAATTGGAATGGTAAGAGGATTGCACTCTGACATGCCAAACCTATTCAACAAATCTCCAATGTATTTCTTTTGAGAAATAAATATGGACTTTGGATGTTGGGTTACTTGAATGCCAAGATAGTAATGAACATAGCCCAAATCAGTCATTTCAAAACTTTTCCCCAATTCCTTCTTTACGGAAGCAATGTAGCTTTCATTGTTCTCTATCATTAAAAGATCATCTACATATACCACAAGATATACAACTATTTTTCCAACTTTCTTGACAAATAAAGTTGCATCATCAAGATCAAAATGATTGAAATTGAGTTTCAGAAGATGCTCAGTTAGTTTTTCATACCAGGCTCACGGTGCTTGTTTGACGCCATACAAGGACTTCACAAGTTTGCATACTTTATGTTCATGTCCTCTCATAGCAAATCGTTCAGGCTGGGACATAAAAACATTCTCTTTTAGATCTCCATTTAAGAAGGCAGTTTTTACATCCATTTGACGAACTTTCCAACCATTCTGAGCTGCTAGTGCAAAGAGTGTCTCGATGGTGGCCCATTTTGCTGTGGGGGCAAAAGTTTCCTCATAATCGACACCTTCCTTCTGTACAAAACCTTTTGCCACAAGCCTAGATTTATGCTTGTCAAGTGAGCCATTAGATTTGTACTTGTTCTTGTAGACCCACTTGCGGCCAATTGGTTTGGTTCCAAATGGAGGATCAACCAGCTTCCAAGTGCCGTTCTTTATGAGGGCATCATAATCCTTTTGCATCGCTTCTTTCCATTCATCATGGGAAGCAACTTATTTAAAGGAAGTTGGTTAAAAATCTGTAGACAAGTTTAATTCACAATCATAAGAAACATCCATATCAACAGGTGAATTAGAGTCATCTACAACACCTCCATTTTGCCGGTTTGAATTTTTGGGTCCTGTTTTTCCAATTTCATCAGGATGAACACTTTCAAGTGTCTTCGTCAGCCACTTTGGGGGACCTTTCTGAGATGGTCCAGGCTTCTTTGTTGATTGAGTTGGGACTGAATCAAGATTGAGTCTCCCAATTCTATCAATTACATCACTTAAAGCATCATCCATTGTTGGAGTTTCAGTCGGGGGAGAGTGTTCTTCAGAAGAAGATTCCACATGTTGATCTAGAATAGGAATCCCCCTTCAATATGTGGAATCTGATTATCAAATTCTTGAAATGATTTTATTTTTGCGAATCTATCCAAGAAATCAAGTTGTCACTCAACAACATTGTCAGATTTGGATGATTCCAGAAAAATTACATCTCTAGCTACAACAAACTTTTTATTTACTTCATCATAGAGGTGGTATGCTTTGGAGGTGTTTGAATACCCCAGGAAGATACACTTACGACTTCTAAAACCAAGTTTGTTTCTATGTACCTTTTGTATCAAAGCATAACAGGTGGAACTAAAGACCCTGAGATGTTTTACCGAAGGAACATGTCCATACCACAATTCATAAGGAGTCTTATTTCTTATAGCATTAGATGGACATCTATTCTTTATATATGCAGCACATAGAATAGCATCAGCCCAAAACATTATCTTTACATTTTTGAAGAAAATCATGGATTGTACCATATTCAAGATTGTTCTATTTATTCTTTCAGTTACACCATTCTGTTGGGGATTATAAGGCACGATTGTTTGATGTTTGATCCCATGTTGGCAAAGATAGTTTTCAAATTCATTTGATGTATATTCTTTTGCATTATCAGTGTGAATAGACCCAATATGAGATTGCGCATCATTTTCAATCCATTTATGAAAATTATTGAATGTTTGAAAAGCATCAGATTTGTTCTTCAATAAATAAACCTAGCACATTCTGGTGTAGTCATCAATAAACGTCATGATATATTTATTTCCATTTGCAGAAGAAATAGGCATTGGACCACATAAATCTGAATGAATGAGTTCAAGTTTCCTATGTGCTCCTGAATGTGAATCATGAAAAGACTGTTTGTTATGCTTTCCTAGAATGTAAGCATCACATTGCTTAAGTTTTCTAGGAATTGTAGGCAAACCAGCAACACCATTTTTCTTCAATAAGTGGAGGCTGTCATAGTTCAAATTTCCAAATCTATCATGCCATAGTAAACTCGATGGAAGTGTACCTTCTTCATGATGAGAATTGTATGAGAAATGTTGTGCATGAGCAGATGTTCCTTGTAGCTTGAGAAGCCTTTCTTCTTCTATTCCCCTCATGAAAAGTGAGTGGTCAGATGCTTTTCTTACCTCAAGCTTGCCATCAAACATATGAATGGAGTGACCTTGCTGGCAGATGTGGACCAAGGACAACAAGTTTCTCTTGAGCTGTGGGAGATATAGAACATCATCCAACAGAAAATATGGAAGACCAGGCAGTTTAAGCCTGATTGTGCCAAGCCCTGATGGCTTGATTTTTGATTGATTTGCAAAGTATACTGCTCCATTAACATTGTCAGTGAAATCTTCAAAAAAATCTTTTCTATGAGACATGTGGCAGGTTTCTCCTGAATCAAGCAACTAATCATTTTTCCATGAAGCAAGTGAGGCATTAAACAAATCTTCATTTATTCCAATGTTACATTGTGCCTGAACATAGTGAGCGCATTCAGGTGCTTTACCTTTGTCTGTATCGTCAGCTTTACCTTTTTGTTGGTTTCTTTTCCAGCGCAATTTTGTCCCATGGTAGCTTGCATGTAGAGGCATCATGTGATCCATTTCTTTTGTAGCGAATATAGTGTAAATATGCCTTTTCTCCTTGAGAATGTTTGCCCCTCATGCCTATGAAATATCTTCCTCTTCCTCTTTGTCCACATCTTCCTCTTGTAGAATCTTGAGCAGGATGTTTTTCTTTATGAGCAAGGCACACAGTCTCTTTAGAAGATTCAGGGGCTGCCTTCTTTCTGAAATCTTTCTCTCTTTCAGCAAACTTTTTCACAAGAGAGTCAAAGGTTATATCTTTGAGATTTCCATTTGCTTGCAATGACTCAAGATAATTGGAGTAAGTAGGATAAAGTGCCTTGAGAAAAGAAATAAGAGGAATATCCAATTCAACCTTAGTGGTTTTGATATCATGCATTATAGACTTTAGTTCAGATGCAAGAGCAAGAGGATCATTATTTTGCAGTTCAAGAGTGAAGAGTTTAATCATGATTTGGATGACTTCAAGTGTAGAACATGAGTCATAGAGTTCTTTCAGCTTTTGTAAAGCTTCAAAGGTAGTTGAATATGACGAAATATGGCGACTCACCTCTTCATTTACAGATGTTGCGATTAATGCATAAGCTTTGCTGTTCTTGTTTTCCCAAATGAAGAGACCTTTGTCTCAGCTAGGCTGTACTGGGTCATTGTCTCCTTCTCTGACACACACTCCTTTCCACAACTCATTGAAGATGAGGGTGTGTTTTATCATCTAGGACCATTCAGGATAGTTCTCCTTGCCAGTGAGAACTATTCCTACCATGGAGATGATTGAATGCATTCTGTAAAAAAAATACTTCTGCTGATAAAAAAATACTTCATATAATGAAGCATGCAGGCGTGATTGACTGCTGCTACAATTTTTTTTTTTTTGTTCAAATGTATGCTTTCCACTATTCATATTCATCCTTGAAGACCGACAACCCCACAAGAAAGTCTGCCACCAGCATTTCCAGATACCAATTTCTTCACATAATCGATTGAACCATGCCTCTAACAGCGTCATATTCTCAGCATCTTAAATAAACTTGTTTGAGAAAATGCTTCAGACAGATGCTACGAAAATTCCCCTACATTGGATTGTTGTGTTCCATGCAAACACAAGCACTCATCCAAAATTTGCCGGTCTGCTCCATAGTGTGGAGAGCAATTGTAGTCTATTTTACATACGGACAATTCAACAACTGGGGAAATGGCATTTCAATTTCAAATGCCTTCATAAAACTAGCATTGGATCATAAAACCAGAAGTGGATCGGAGGCATGGTGTTTCAAGTTACAGCGTTCCAAAGGATATATCGGGCAGCGTTCAAAAAGATATATCAGGCTTTGATATCAGGCAGTGTTCAAAAAGACTATGATAGAGCATTCATAACCAGCGTTATGAAATATGGACAGACCAGCATTATGGACAGAGGCAGAGCTGGTGTGCCAGAGAGCGTTATGTTAGGATAGAGGCAGCGCTGGTGCACCAGAGAGCGTTATGTTAGGACAGAGGCAGCGCTGGTGTGCCAGAGAGCATTATGTGGCAGAGGCAGGACAAAGGGGATATGTAATATGGACAGACAGAGGAGTTACAGGAGTAGAAGAGCTAAAACAAGGAGCTGGCTCTAATACCATGTCAGGCCAGGCAGTAACTCCATTAGGCAGAAAAACTGATTCACATATTCCATCAGGTATGTTATTGTTATATACAAAACAGTGTGATTGTTCAGTTCATCTCCTGATGAATGTTCACATTCATAATTTAATTATTTACATGAATTCACCCAATTGTGAGGATTAGGTGTCAACAAACTATAAATTTTGGAAGAGTAACATTAGACCATGGACCCATGTAACTGCCAGGTTTCCCAGAAAACATCGTTTAGGGCCTCAAAATGGCTCCGGAAGTTCATGACTCGAGAAACTGCTAAAAATAGTAAATTGTGCTACAATTAAGGAAACTAAAAAACTAAAAGAGAGTTGTGGGGGTCCAAGTGGGATAGGTGGGTGCCCACCAACATCCACCTAGACCATTCCTCCAACCTTAGGAAGAAATGGTCCTCATTGCGTTTAGTTCCTCTCTGAGATGATGAAACTTCTGCTAAGCTGGGTGCCTAATGAGTTGTTCTGCAACTACTGATGTGTCTAGTATTTGTGGGAAGCATGGTCGAGGGTTGTTTGCATTGAAGATTAAGTGCAAGAGAAGGAATGGGGAAATGTTGTGCTCCGAAGCATTGTTTCCAATAGCCTTGGTATGGGCTCTTATAAGGCATTCCTTTTTAAACTGCAACCAAATTTTATCGCCCACTTGAAACTTGTGTGGTACCTGATACTAATCATGTCGCTACTTGTACTTGGCATTTTCCAGAATGGAGTGGCAATAGATCGACCCATTGGGTAGAGGTGCTTTGGACATCAAATCGAATGAATGCTTGACCTGACAGTGCAACATGACCCCTGTGGGTGAGGAGAAGATGTTCCTATCTTCTTTCATGACCATGTACATCTATTGTTACTGCTATTGTGTGGAGGAGCCCTTTGCGGGGGTCATGGATGTGGGGATGATCTTCCCCTTACTTTGGGAGAGAACTAGATAGAAAATGAATTTCCAATTCTGGGAGATGCGTTTGTTTCATTTCTTAGCAGTGATCAAAGAGGTGGTGGTAGGTGGGGCTACCTCTAGTATCCTGTATAATGAATTACCCAAAGAAATAATAACAACGTGAGACCTTGACTCGTACACAACATGTCGCCTCCACAAGTACAGAAGGACTAATAATACATCACAAACATCCAGAGGTGTAACATCACACAATACCTTGTTTGTGAAGGGGTTGATGTTATAGGGAAGGCAACACTACTGGCGAACTTGTAGATCTCGTCCTTGCTGAAGCCACCCAATATTATACAACCCCAGGTGTTGTGTAGTCGGTAGGCCCAACCCCTTAATGACCTCTTTTGAAATGAGGTTTTTTTGGCTCCCACTGTTTAGAATGAATTACAGCGGCAAACCCTTCACCCACATTTGTGAGTGGAAAAGACACTCCCCCTCTTCTGGATCTTTGGGCGCATTATTCTAAATCTTGGCGGTGGCAACAGGGGAGTTAGGCTCTGCAACAATTATTTTCTTCTGTTTGTCATTCCCCTTGTCAGGTTCTGACTCAGAGGTAGAACATTCATCTGATTCTAAAGCCTTCAACTCTGCCACCAACGACTGCATGGTTTGACAGTCACCTATCTTATGAATGGGGCTCTTATACAACTCACACCACTTTCCTGTGTCCTTCATTGACTTCATGGTGTTGTTGTCTTCTTGTGAGTTCAATGGGTTGTCTTCGGTCACCCTACCTTGGCTTTGTCCTTTGTTGTTCGGATTCACCAATCCAAAGTCTCACTTCTTTTGTTTAAACTTCTACTCGATTTTCATAGCATATCGGTGCACTGTGCGAAGCGAGGAGATGTTCAGGAACTCCATATTGTCCTAGATGTATCATTGCAGGTAGCCACGGTATTTGAGTACCAAATGCAGCTTAGAATCCTTGATACCCAACTGTGTGCAAGGGGTATGAAAAATGTTTGTGAACTCCAGCACATCTTGGTCCCTTCCCTGCTGTAGCATGGTTCGCTTTATGTATTTGTCCTCATAGATTTTGATAAGGTAGTTTTTCTCCTTGATGGCATCCCCGAATGAATTCCAAGTGGTTGCAACTGAAAATAGTGACCCTGTACTTTCATCCTTCTGCTCCTAATAGGTTTCCCACCAGTCCTTGATGTGGGGGCCCTCTTTGAGAAGAGCGAAAATAATCTTTTCCTGACTAGAAAAATAATGAAGAGAAAAATACCCTTCTAGCAGATTTAACCATTTATCTATGACATGTGCACCTATTTGAGCTTTGAGTACGAGGATTTCAAAATTAACTTGTACGTTAAAGGTTGTGGTGTTTCCAGAGTAGATGTTGGAAGTTGATGCGTCGTCTCTGGGTAGTCGCTAAAGGATCTGGGTGAAGTTTTCGATCATCACGTTCCTTTGTCACTCGAGGGCTTCTTCAAGAAATATTTTCATTGGATATCTTGCACCCTCGTCTTTCTCTTCATTTTCCATGTGAGGCCTTCAATATTTTTGAGGCTGGTCTTGCAAAAGTTCGACGAATTCAAGCCCTAACTCCTTATATCCTGACCTCGTTGGTGACATGCAAAGAAAAATAGAGAAAAAGTAGATCGCTCTCATACCACTGATCTAGATTTATACAGGAATGCAATAAAGTACAAAAATAACCAAAAACATGGAGATGAAGTGGAGATAATACTTCATTTCATTAATGTAAAATACTGAAATATTCTTACAAACAAAAATGGAAATAAACCAGCGAGGTTGATGGTAGCTTATCTCTGAGAAGAGATGTGGAAGCTACATGCCTCTGAACTATGTTACAATGAGGTTTGAAGGCCTATTTATTGTTTAGAAATAATGTAAACCCTAAACATCCAAAAACGTAACCCTAGGAGATGAAACGCCAAACATTGGGCCCAGTTTGGGTAAACTTCGTGGGGTAGTAACTTTGGCATACGATCTCAGTTTGACGTGCACCATAGCTCATTAGAAAGATATATTTGAGGAATAAAACTTTGGGAGGGGGAAGATTGGGCCTCAAAATTGCTTCATTTAGGGCCTCAAAATTGCTCGAGAGGTTCTGGACCCAGAAAACTGCTAAAAATAGTAAATTGTGCTATAATTAAGGAAACTAAAAAACTAAAAGAGACAATTGTGTGGGTCCATGTGGGATAGGTGGGTGGACACCAACATCCACCTGGATCATACTTTGAGAGAGAACTTTTCCAAAACAAGTATATTTTACTTGTAACATGTCAAACAATAAGTTTTACTTCGAGAGAAAACATTGCTGAAAAAAGCATAGTTTACTTGTAACATGTTGTTGTGTACGAAAATTAGTATGCGATACTTTAGGTATAGTTTTCTATGATAGAAAATATGAGATTTCATAACGTGTTAAGGATGATTACATCTTTAGTAATTATTTCTATTGATGAGTGATTAAGGGATATTGAATTGTTACGATTATTTCCCATTTCTAATTCATTTTTGTTGAAATTCAATATGGTAACACAATGAATTATGGATATTACTTATTATTATAAATTTTATTATGTGATTATTTCAAAGAGGAATATGAAAACTTCATCAAGTTATATTTGGATAGAGATTGTGTGGCTTGCAATTATAGTTCACACACATATTTTTAGAGTCATCGTCTTTTCGATCATTCCTTTTTTCAGAGTTTACACGCAGCTAAAATGACATGTGAATTGATCACTATAATGCTGATATATGATTATGGTTCATCCTTACTTGATTTTTTTTCAGATAGCTTATGTACTAGGCTCATGACCTTTCTTGATATTAATATGCATGTTTCCTTTACGAGTTAATCCTTTATTTTGATTATGTCGTGCAATTAACTACATAACTTAGAAAAAGATTACATATATTATTGATAAACTTATCTTTGATAAATAAAAATAGAGAGATTTTGTTACCTTTCTCTCGCAAGTTAACCTCATGAGTAATTCTGAAAATACAATAACTATTTTGGAAAAAAAATTAGATAACTTTTCATTCAATGTATACTTATCCACAAGAATGATTAATTAACTAGAGGCCCACTTATTGTCAAACTCACATGGAATGCAGACAATGAATGTAGAAGAAAAGCATTAGACTTCATTTATTATTCATAAAGATTTTTATTTATAATACATTGTACATGACTATTGGATTCATCTTATAACGTCTCTTAGAC
This sequence comes from Pinus taeda, assembly GCA_000404065.3. Classification (NCBI taxonomy): domain Eukaryota; kingdom Viridiplantae; phylum Streptophyta; class Pinopsida; order Pinales; family Pinaceae; genus Pinus; species Pinus taeda. Next base: position 123,046 of record APFE030834869.1, read on the forward strand.
TCTGGTGGCAATTCACATTCCATACCAACCCATAGAGGATTAGGTGTCCAACATTCCCCCCCAATCTAAAGGGGTATGTATCAGCCCAAGAAGGGAGCTGTAATAGAAAATGTGAAAAAATATATGGATGACATCACTAGGCTAAATGTGCTCTCTGAAATGTTGATATGAGGGGGTTGGTTTAAGGATGAGCACCAATGTTGGAAAGCTTTGTGCAGTTCCAGAAACTCTTCCAAATCTGGCAAGAAGCTGAAATCTTTTGCTAGAGGAACCGTTCCTAATGCTTTGGAGAGGGAGACCTTCAAATTGGAAAAGGGAGGTCTACAACCAGCAATGGTTTAAGGATGACCACCAACTCTGGAATGCTTAATGCAATTCCTGGAACTCTTCCACAGCTCGAAAGAAGCTAAATTCTTTTGCTATAGGAAGTGTCCCCAATTCTTTGCAGATGGAGAAGCTCAACCTAAAAAGGGAGTTGTCACCCCGCATAGATGGTTTAAGGCTGATGACAAACTAATCTCATGCTCAGTGGCATCTATGTCTTTGGCTACAACTCTGAATTTGGTATGGTAGGTTGTTGTTCAGGCACACTTGATGTGGCTTTGAAGCTTATATATGACCATCATTTCGCCCCTATCAGATACAAGGTAAAAAGATGGCCATAAATAAACTGCAAGACCTTTTGATATTCTATAGTAAGTTCTAACATATGACTGAAATATCTTCTTGGTTATTGATGCCCATTGCCAAGAAGCGATCCATCCAAGAAGAATCTTTGTTCTTGCATGATACTTTTTTTTTAAGCATTTGTTTGAAGAATGAGTATGTTGACCACAATGCTTGCATAGATGAAGATCAAAACAATGATCTTTCATATGGTCAACTCTATCATATTGTTGGAATTTCAAAATTTGTTGTTGTTATTGTGGAAGAGGAGTAGAATCTGGAACAGCTAAAGGCGAACTGTCATGAAGGAATCCAACACTCTGAAACTGAATGGGCTTCGAGTAATATAGAATATGAAAGGAAACATCCTTATCATATATGAGACTTGTTATGTGACTATTATGGACAAGCTCTTCCCATGTGCTGACCGACTTGGGAAGTGCAGGCTGAATTTGTGCATTTGCATGTACAACTGCTACTTCATTTTATACTGGAGCTGAATCAATTTGTTTGTTATGATAGTTTGTTTCAATGTTTTGAACATAAACAGGTTCAGAATGTTGACTCCACTGTTGTAATTCTGTTTGTCGAAGTTGAGACTCAAGCTTGAAAAATTATATCTTGTCATGTGCATTTTGGAGAGAAAATTTGATGTTGAAAAGAGTGTCTTTGTTAACAATTACCATACCATCAACCATGGAGAGTATAAGGTTATCCAATAACTTTAATGCTTCTTCAAATTTTGCCATTTTCTTAACAGTCCAAACTTAAGAGTTCAAATATGTTGACTTCTATTAAAAATGCACCAATGAACTTACTAGAGGGGCTTCTTCGTTGCACCATCAAAACACATGTAGACATGCCCAACACTATGCTTGTCCAAAAAAAATATTTATTGCTCCAAATTTATAGGTTCTAATCTCATTGATTTCTATAGTAACTACATCATTGGGAAAGATACATTATATTAAATAACAAAATGAAACAAATTTGCACTAGGAAAAAACATCAAAGAATTCAATGTGTTGACACAAGAAGACTCCACACTGACATCATTTTTGTGACTGTTTTTTTTGGCCTTTTGACAACAAACACATCCACCTTCTTCAAAACCTTTAGAGAAACTCATGTTTTCTAAGCAACTTTGAAACCATCGCTAAGGAATAGTAACAGCACCTGAGGGCATGTAACTCTTGTAGTAGACACCACAGAACTTGTTTCGTATCTATGGTTCATCACATTAATGGAATGACTCTTCGAACTACAATCTTTGGCAAATGATTGTTCTGCAAACTCATCCAAAATGCACAGTTCCAATGCATATGATTTTATTCAACCCCAAACCAGAAATATGACCATGGACTTTACACAAGGATAGTGTAGAGACATCACACCCAGTTGTTGTAAAATCATTAGTTAGGTAGTGCAAATACTGTTTGGAATTTCTTAGAATCTGTTTGCAATTGGCTAAGCTCATGAACATGTCTAGGTACAACTCACTTTTCTTATTAGTGTCGCATTGTGCATCACAGCCAATGGTGCAGAAGTTGTTCCATGGGATCTGTATAATGATTAATGAATCATTCATATACATTTGCATGGGTCAAGAGTCTAGGAAAAACACAAATTGACTTATAGCACTTGCAATTTTCATATGAAGAATGCACTTGCAGTTCTCTAACAAAAAGGATCGGCATTGGTTAGATTCTTAGAGCTCTCAGCTTCGACATTTGAAGATCTTAAAGTTGAAGAGACACATTTCAATCCTCTAATACAACAGCTACAATGAATACTCCTTCAAGTCAATCAACAAAAAGTATTGCATGGAGAGGGCTTCCTTGGGCTTTGACTCTACCGGTGTTATCCAACCTTCAATTACGAGGGGACATTAAATATGAAAATATTGGTCTGACCAACATTTAAACTAGTAATAGACCATAAAACATAGACATGTATCAATTTTTATTTGCAAAATATATGCAAGTCGGACCAATGTTTCTTCAATAACTTCTCATCTTTGTAGAACCTCTAGTTTATCCCAAAGAGTAGGACTTCGATAATTTTCATGAAGAGGAGTGGATGAAGATCATTAAGCATAATGGAGCAAGATTCAACCGCTTTCTTTTTTTACCGATTTCTAGAAGGCGAATCCTTTGTTGATGCCTTTGAACATTTTTCAAGCTTTCAGAAATCTTTATGGAGGATATGGACATGAATAGGATTAGGAACAACTGGGATAATGGCAACAATGAGTTGAACCTGATTATTGTATCATATGGATTGATAGCCTATGGCTTGAGTGGTGGATGTAACATATTCAGAATTGGAGGTTACCTTCTAATCCTTTGCCAAGAACAATAAAATGGTTGCAACTCGTACTATAGAACTGGGAAAAAATTGCAGCTATAATATAGTCGTGAGGATTCACTGTAAGGTAAATGTAATGCAAAGGTTGGGGAGAAAGCAGATTTGTCAAGTTGCAAACTAGAGGAGTGCCCGGGTGGCGCAAAGTAACATTATAGACAAAGAGTAGCTTCATTTGTATAGTTGACTGGACAAATAGAGAAATGGAAAACAAATTATGGAAATAATGTAGGGCTGACAAGCTCTAAAAATGCCCAGACCTAACCTACGCTATGATAGAATGTCAAACTCACATGGAATACAAAGAGTGAATGTAGAAGATAAGCATTAGATTGCATTTATTATTCACAAAGATGTCCATTTATAATACACTTTACATGATTATTTGATTCATCTTCCAATGTCTCTTGGACTCCAGTGGCTGTTCACATTCCACACCAACCCATAAAGGATTAGGTGTCCAACACTTATAACGATATCCTACTAACCAATGTGGGATTGATTAACAAAGAGGAAAGACTATTAAATAACTATGTAATGGACATTATTCAATGAAAGTGACCTCATATATTAATGACGGACATAAATAATTTAGTTAGGCATGGACCCTCACCTTCCCTCCCCTTTTGAAAGCAACATTGTTTTCAATGCTAAAATGACGAAAGTATTGTAGTTTTTTTGTTAGTATCCATGTGGCATGTTTTCGTAGTGTATCTCTCCATTATAGCAATATTTCCGTAATTGTCCACTACCACAACTAACACTCTATGATATCCACTACTAATTATAGCTGGAGTGAAATGTAACCTTATTTGTGAAGTGCTAGAACAATATTGGTCTACATATTGAAACACGATTCAATAACGTTGTTCCAAAAAAATATGTAAAAGACTTGATGAATCTTGGAGTGACCTAGTAGAGCCATCATGTAGTTGACCTGGTCCATACATACTATTACCTTATAGGTACCACAAAACTTAGGAAAAAGCTTATAGGGAACTTTAAGTTTAAGTGAAATATGCTTATAAGGATGTGTTGAAGCCCCAGAATTATGCTGCAACAACATGGGGGATAACCACCCAACCTAGACCTTGAAAGAAGCTCCTTTTCTGTTTGGTGTGGTGGCTCCAGCTAGGGATAATAGGGACAAGTTTCCCTGTAAGAATAGATGTGAAAATGATGTTGGGTTGGTATAAGATATAATGGAAAATGATCTAATAAAAATGATCTATTTAAGTAGAAAACACATGCATCTATCTATTTTAATATTTTCTTACTATATACCCAAGAATTACTCAAATCATGCAATCTACAAAAATGTCTTAAGGAAAAATGTAAAAAGGATCATTCAATTATAAGATAAGAAATCATTTAAAGATAATTATTTTGACTAAATAGTTAGGCAAAATAATTATGGAAAATATATCACATATATCAATTGATCATGTATTCAATAAGAAATTACAGCTGAAACATTTATACATAAGTGCTTTGATGTTTAAACTATAACTCAAATTTCCTACATAACATAATATAAGAAAGAGTACTGCTAATTCATTACCAAAACACAACCATAAGATTAAAGTACCAAATATGAAAGGTCACACTCATCATATCAGTAACATTTATCCACTTATTTTCAATCAAATATACCCTAAGAGTACAAAAGTGTAAGTTCAGTAGAGTATGCTTCAATATCCAAAAAAAATAGATCTTGTTCCAATTATCTCATCAAAACATTCACAAAAGTACAAAATTGCAATTTGTTGCAAAGTGTTTTTGATAAAATCTTGGACCCCTCTCTCTAAATGCATGAGCGAGGTTTAAATAATACACATAGGTCTTAAAAATATATTATTACATAAAAATTTGAGGAGGTTTCACACAATCTTCCTCGGGATAAGTGAATTAAAAACTAAAATAAAAATAAATGATGATAAGCTCCTCCAAATTGAATGGTCCTATTCAATCATTTGGTCCCTGAGCTCATAGATGTCTATCATTGGCTTAACCTGGGGTGGTTGACCAATTCTAGATCCTAATGGACCTATGAATACAACATCAGTGAGAGGTGGCACAATATTTTAAGAAGAATTAGTGAAACATCGTAAAGGCATCCAATGACTGAGTTGTTTTACCAGAAACCACCAGGAGGTTTCTGAATCAAGTTTAGATAGTTTCTTGATTCCTTCTACATTTGTTTGGGCAATTTAATTCCATTGTTCTTATAATTGTTTAATGTTTGGGAGAGCTTCTTGCCTGTATTCTCTGATAATATTGGCAGTGTGGAGGTTTTCATTGACAACTTCAATGATTTTGTTTGCTATACTAGGTGCTCTTACTACTGCCCTTTCCACCTGTTTTAACTGAATGTCCCAATCTATAAATAAGATGTCCTTTTGGGAGTCCTCGATATTTGGTAGATCAACCTTTCTTCCTTCTTCAGATTCTTTCCAAGTAATGAATTTTGATATACTCTTATTTAGCTCCTCGTATTTTAATCTTTAATCAATCAATTGTTTGCTTAATTTGTGACTTGACTCAGAATAAGCATTGATCAATTAGATTCTTTCACAAAATATTTCATGTTGTTGTGCCAAAAGGGAATTTAATTCAATAGCCTCTTTAACGAATTCATATGTTCGAGGATTGTCCTTGGATTTATCAAGTATAGCCTCAATTTGGTAAATTTGTCTGTTCTTCTCTGCAATGTATGTTTGATGTTGTATTGTCATTTGACCAAAATCTTGTTGAAGTTGTCCCAGTTGTATTTCCACTTTCCTATTAGTGCTTTGCCTTTCTTGCTGAACTTATTGTTCAATTAGTTGCACTCTCTCTTCTTTTTCTTTTAGTAATAGTTGAACTTCTGTTGCCTTATCAATTGTTATTGTTCCATAGGCTCCTGCAAATTGTGATAACTTTGTAAGGTTGTCTCATGGATCAATGGGGTTGTCTTTCCACACTACCTCCATTGGCCGACTTCCATGAGTTGTTGTTGTTGATACATCCAATTTTCTTTTCTTTTTTTTTCCTCTTTACTACAACCTTATGTGTAGGTTTGTAGAGTATGTCCACTGGTGGTATTTACTCAACCTTCAAAACAATTTCTGAAGTTGGGCGTGTCAGGATGACTTCAATTCCTTGAGTAGTTACAATTTCTTGTATTATTGTTTTTTGATTTACAACCTGCAGAGTGTGTTGTGGAGTATGGAATCCATAAGTCCCTTCGAGGATAGTCGTTGTTTGGAGAATTTTATTAAATTTCTCCCACTCTTGTTCCAGATTTATGACTGGAATATTAACTATTTTAACCTGTGGTGAATTGGTATCTGTGGGCTCTTCAATTGAGACTTTCTTGGTTGTTTCTTCAAGATATTACTCTATGTCCTATTCAAGGTCTACCTAGGGCATTCCTTCTTTATTCTCAGATTGGCGTTCATAGTATTCTAAACATTCCACTGAATTTCTTATGATTCCTCATCAGAATTGTGCTTGGAACTCTCCTCCAGGCTTACGATGGGAGTGGGTTCTCCTACTTCTTCAGTTTGTAACAGATCCAAAGGGAGCTATTCAAGCCTTTTATATCTTTATATGTGGAATTCTTTGAGGTCCATTGTGTCTAGTTTTAATGACGGTAAGTGAAAGACCTATGAAAATGTGTCAGATTTCTCAAAGAAATCATCAAACTCATCATCTTCATGAATGAATTGCCCCATTTTGACCATAGCAGTGAAACTCTTAGTAGTGTTGTTTGGGTCTTACCATTTGGTACGCATGGTAACGAGGTTCAAAGTCATGATGTTCTGTATTTCTTTTGTTGCATGCTCATGATTATGCAACATGAAGGTGACACATCGCAATGGGAAGGTTGGCTAGATGGATTTCTTCTTGTCTTTAAGTGGTTTGGTTATACCATCACACATTGTTTGATAAGCAATCTCTCAAGATAGTAATTTATTCGGATAATACTATGGAAGAAAATGGGGAGTTGTAATACTCCTAAAAACATGATATAAGTGAGCAATTCCTCACCCAACCATCTTTCCACCAGCAAGATGTCTATCTTTGCTTCCATTGAAAGCCTGGAGGATTTCTTATTAAAATTGGTTTGATAAATAGGCAACATGATGCCATGAAAAATCTTATAAAAAGGGGAGTGAAACTATGATTCCCACATTATTTTATGATAAACATGGATGGGTGTAGGATCCTTTAGATTCCATTTCGAGTCCATGTTTGGAAAATGTGAGAAAAATCATATAGCATCCATGCCTAAATTATCTGACAAAATAGTACCTGAGTCCAAAATGGTAGCATTTACAATTACATAAATTAAGAGAACTCATTCAATGGAAAACTTGGTGGTATCATGTTTTTTGTTTAGCCTACACAATATTGCAACTTCGAAATTGTGTGGGGCTGACAGAGGTGCAATGGGGTACATACCAGTTTTCTCTTGTCTAAAATTGTTGGAGCTACAGATCCAATTCTGCATAACGTCCATTGGTTCTTCATTCTCTTTGGAAAAATGCTTGATAAAAGTTTTGTTGTAGATCTTATGTGGCTGCAGAAGCTTGTACATTTGGCTCAAATTCAATTATTTGAATGATCCCATAACATCTTGCATGGAGTTTCTGAAGGTTCTATCTAATACATCCACTTCATTAATAATCCATCTTACCATATCCATGTATGGTAACATTTTCATTGTTGCAGCAATCCTGTGTAGAAAAGAACATGTTGCTTTGAAGTAAGAAGCATCAAATGAATCTGTGGCATCTAATGTTGCCTTAGTTTCCAAGGGGCTTGAGTTTTCTTCCTCTAGTAAATTGTATATCGCCTCTCAAGATGTAGTCCCGCCATCTTTGTTACAAGTGGTATCAGAGAATAGTAGTTGCATGTCTGACTGCTCAGGTGTAATAGCCTCTCCTATCCTTTTTCCTTTCTTAACCATTTCTGTGAGTGTTGTGTTCTTTGAAAACTTCCTAAAATTCAGGCAAATGGAGAAAACAGGATAAGAACGCAGAGCAGTAAATGTAAGCCAAAAGACGATTAACACAGTAAATTCTAATAGAACATAAGGATGGAGGCTTTACCTCAAACACGAATAAGAAAGATATCTATCATCTCGAACCATTAAATGAATAGATGCCTTTAAACCTCATTAACCATGCATTAAGGCTTACACAAGATTTTGTTTTTAATGTCATGTCAAAATATCACATCGCATGTTTCAAACTAATATTTCCAATTGGTTTGAATTATGTGTGACATCGATTCTTCCGATTGTGATGAATCACAATAACCTAAATCGTAAAGCACAAAGATCACAAATCACAAATCGTAAATATCGCATAGATCAAATATCGGGAAGATTGCAAATCACAAATTGCAATATCAGGGATTATGAATAGAGCAATTCAAAGCTTCTTTAATTTTTTGCATTTTGCAATGAGCGGCATACCTTTTGCCTTTCTAAGTGAGCTTCCTTTATGTAGTGGCTTATTTCACTAAATAGGCATTTACAATATGTTGAACCCGAATGTAATTTTAAAATAGGTTTAATATTCTGTCGGGTTTGAATCACATCACATTTCACATTTTCTTATGGTTTATATGTTTTGTGCTTTTACAAAAGCCATTTTGCGATTGTGATAAATATTTTAAAAGAATACCTTAAGCCTTAATTATTATAAAAAGTTTAATGCTATCTTTAGTTCTCTTAAGGGTGTTTCTCTTATCACATCTCATGGATCCTACCTCATGATTAACCTTTATTACCTGAAATCTTGTGATTTACAATAAATTGGGATGCCTAATCATGAATTGACATGGTTTGATATCTTAGCTTATCCAAAGTTTCATTCCAAATGGTTTAAGTAAGGGAAGCTCTTATTTGCTAAGTTTTTGAAATATTTTAAAAGGGTCCACGTTTATTAATACAATGCTAACTATTAATATAATAAATCTAGGGGTTGTTGAAGAGTACAAGAATTGGTGATTCATACGAAGAACTAGTTATCTCTGATAATTGTTTGAAATTTATAACTTTCAAAATAATGATAGTTGAGGAAATAAAAATGGGATGAAATTTAAGATAAGCAACATTTCTCTGAAATAATAGAAACAAACTCACCTAATTACAATTCATTTGATATCCCCTTCAAAAGAAAAATTCTTTTGTCTCTATGAGTCTTTACTTTGTTAAATATAAAGTGGGGGGCACTTGGAGATCATATTTTAGATTTACTCATTTGTCACAGGTACAACTGCTGCTGCGAGCAGGAATCCATAGCCTCAACATGGTTACCTTTTAACCATCAATGATTCAGTGTCTGATCTAGATAAGAGTGCCATTTTTAGAGATAAATTTATAGTCATATACTTATCTCTCTTTTTTTTTCTTTATAAATAGTTTTTTTTATATATATATATATATATATATATATATATTATTAAAGTCATTGTCTTGGTTTGGTGGCCAAATAATTACAATCCCATTCACTGGTTATAATCCAGTTGAACAAACTAGCTCATGATGAGACCCTTTGTCTTATGACTAAAATAATCACAAGCCATTACCCTATTTTGATATGCAGTATCTCTAATGTCTGTCTATTATTTCACTATGACCATGGTAAGTAGGCTCTCGATGAGACCTCTTGTCTTTTAATTTTTAGTATATTTTAGAATTACACTCTAAAAAGGGAAAATTTTACTAGATGAGGAGAATCATTGCCTCCTTAAGAGTTTATGGATGACAATTATAAAGTTAAAGATTCTTATCTAGAGAGAGTCTTTACGTTGTTAGATATACCTTTCTTGGATGATAATAGAACAAAAGTATCTTTATAAACTTGGGGTTTCATAAACAATAAATAATTTTGGTGGAAACAAGCAGATTTCAAAGAGATAGAAACTAGTTAATTTTCAAATGTTATAATTATTTCTTTAACAATATCTACTTATACAAGCAAAAAATCAAAATATTTGAAGAGCTTCTTTATTGTAAGTCCAAAAGGAAATACTATTTATCTCTTATTTTCCTAGGAAAAGTAAAAGAGATATTGTATAGAGGATAGAAGATTTAATCTCCTATGAAACATATTTCTTCAAAATCTGCCCATCCACAGGCAGAGAACCTCTCTTGCCTGATCAATCTTGCAATAGAAACAATGATGGGCTGATTTGTTCTGCAATCTGAAATGGTCCAAGCCACACTATTTGGAATTTGGTATGCTTACTTTTTTCCTCATGTGATTTATCACACTTTAATACAAGGTCTCCAAGTTGAAAACATTTAGGACTTATATAATTTGCATCAAAGGATGATTTAGCTAACTGTTGATGATGGGCATGTATGATTTTGGCTTTATCTCTTTCTTCTTTGACTTTGAGGATTTGTGATTTCCTTAATTGGAAAAAAGAGGAAGGATTTTCTTCAATAAATTGAACTAGCGCTAGAGAGGGAATAACTACATTTGTAGGAAGGAAAAATTCTTTCCCATAGAATAGATTAAATTGAGAAGTGGCTATTGAGGCCTTCTGTGTTATCTAATATGCCCATATAACAAATGTTAGAGATTTATTCCATTTTCTTTGAATTTGATGAATAATTCTTTTAATGATCCTTAATGAGGTTCTTATTGGTTGATTTAAGTAAACCATTTCCCTGACGGTAATAGTTTGTAGAATACTTGAGTTCAAAACCTCTTTTGAGAGAAAATTATGTCATAGTGTTGCCTGTGAAATAAGATTCATTTTCAAACATCAGGGCAATTGATAGGCCAAATATGGTAATAATAAATTGATCAATAAATTCGATAATGTTCTTAGAATTGCTTACCTATAGTGGAATTTATTCCACCCATTTAGTAAATTAATCAGTAGTTGTAATGATGTATCTATGTTGCTTTGAAGAGTGAGGAATTCTCTCACCTATTATTTATAGTCCCCATTGTTAAAATGGTTGTTCAATTTTGACTGGCTTTAATTGAAATTCGGGTTTAATTTGTCTTCTAGGAGCATTTTGACATGTTTTGCACTTCCTTACATATTCGTGTGCATCTTTGAACAAGGTTGGCTAGTAATAACCAACATGCAGGATTTTATGTCCTATTGTGTGTCTCCATCAAGATGTCCACCAGCTAGTCCATCATGGAGTTCCTGTGAAACCTTTTCTTCCTGAAATTTTTCAAGGCAACTTAATAAAACATAATCATAACTCCTAAACAAAAGATTATTGGTGATTTCGTATTGATTTTATTTTAATCTCAAAGCCTTTTTTCTTTTGTAACTAAGATGCATAGGGGCATATCTACTTTTTAAATAAAATATGATATCGACATATTGAGATTCAATATCATTGAGGCTTACGTCATATATTTGTATATCATCACCTGAATATTATTGTGCTTGTAAGTTGTATTCTCTAGCTAACATTATACAAAAACCTTAACGTCTAACAATTTTAGCTTGTCTTATTTCGACATCATATTATTGTAGTGCAACTACCTAGTTGACCCTTTTTCCCCTACTACTTTTTGCACCAGTAATTGCCTTAATGTAGGGAATGTAAATATGATTTTGGTGTGAGTTTTAAGGAGAGATGGTCTGAATTGCTTGATTGACTTAAAAACAACAAAGGCATGTTTTTCCACAGCAGAGTAATTTAACTCAGCACCTTTTAGATTTTAACTAAAAAATGAAATTAGTTCTTCAATCTGTTGATTGTTGAGATGTGTAAAAATGACAACATATTATGTTTCGAATGCAAATGTATATAAAATAAAATTATTGGAAAAAATGGGATTTGGTAGGGAGGGAGCATTGGTAATAACTTTTTTTATTAAACCAAATGCTTCTCTTTAACTATAACCCCACTTGAAAATGGTTTTTTCTTAATCAATGATTGGAAAGGTAAAACTATCTATGAAAAGTCAGGGACAAATTTTTTTACAAAATATATTTGACCAAGGAAGGATTGCATGTATTTCTTACTATGAGCTAGGGATATTTTCTAAAATTCCTTAATCCTTTCTAGATCATTATAAATACCTTTTTTTGATACGAAAAATACCAAAATCTTTCCTTTGCTTGAGGAAAAATAAGAATTCTTTGGATTGAGTAAGATCCCATATTTTTTACATCATTCAAAAATCTGTTTGAGGTCTTTCAAATGGTTAATTCTCTTCCTGGAATAGATAGTGATATCATCTAAGTAAATAACAATTGATTTTTTAATGAGTCCTTTCAAGACTATATCCATAGCTCTTTGAAATGTGGCACCTGCATTAACCAGACCAAAAGGAATTTTGTGATAAGCATGTGTTGCCCACTTGGTTCTGAATGTGGTTTTCTTAATCTATCATCTAGATGAACTAGGATTTGGTTATATGTTGAAAAAACATCAAGAAAAGATATGAGCTCAGAACCAGCTACCAAGTGTAACACTTGTTCCATAGTTGGAAAAGGGAAATTTTCTTTCTAACATGCTTTATTGAAATACCCGAAATCTATGCATATGTGAATGTCACCATTCTTCTTTCTAACAGGCACCAAATTGGAAACCCATTTTGAATGCCTAACAAGAAATATCATTCTAGCCTTTAGGAGTTTATTCAACTCCAATTTTATTTGACTTTCAAGGTTCAGGTGAATCTTCCTTAGCTTCTATTGCGCTGGTTTAACATTATAATTTAGAGATGATAGGAATGGTTTGATGTATGACAGAAGTATCATAAGTTTTGAGATCAGAATAATCCTAAACAATGATACCTTTTTATTTCTTCAACAATTGAATGAATGAGAATCTTTCATCAGAGGAAAGACCAAGGCCAAGATTAATGTTCTGAGGATTTTCATCAACTCCAAGGTTCACTAATTAAAATCTTAGCATTTAGCTTTGGATTTTGGCATTAGTTACCTTCTTGAATTTGTCTTTAAGAATAAATATCTTCTAACTTGGATTTCTTCATCTTTCTATTTTAACTGAAGGTCATGCTCATTTCTGTCATGATTTGGTCATCATATCATCCCTCTTATGTTAAAAAAATTTCAATATCATAATCATCGTTGAAGAATCGCTAATTAGTGATATTTTCAGGAATGGATGGTCTAAAATTTAACTCAATGGAAAAGGTATCAAGACTATAATCCTCAGATGGTATGAGTTTTGATGCAACATTAGGTAACAAATCTACACTGGCGTTTTATATTTTAGGTACAAGAGAAATATTAAATGCTAAAAAATGTGATGTAAGATCCTCAACTAATGATTGATAATGTTTAAGATGTCTAGAATGGAAGTGAATAGTATTTCTTACTCGTTTAATGATAATCTTCGAATCTCCAAAAACCTATAGGTATTTGATGTCACGGCTAATCACTTTGTATAATCCTTGAACCAATGCCTCGTTTTGTATAGTATTATTTGTACATTTGAATTATAATTTACAAGCTAATATGGTCTTGTCACCCTCTAGGCTGATTAAAATGCAACAAACTCCTGCACCATCATTAGATTTGGAACCATCAAAGTAAAAAGTCCAAAATAAAGTATGAACTACAAGTTTATTTACAAAATTTTTACACTTGGAAGCATCAATTTGTGAGAAATTTTCAATTTGGGAGGTAACAACATTATCGAAAAAGGGAGAATCATGTGCTTTAAAGTTCCCTAAACTTGGCTCAGCTGAATAGTTTCCAATAACATTATTATTGAATTTTACCAGCTCATTATCACCTTCAAATTCAGTCGCTATGTGTTTCATACGTTTCTCTTAGACAACTCTAATTTGATTCTTATTTCCATTATATCGTAGCCACATGTGGGACTATTCTATTAAAAAATATCCATGGATTTTCTCAAGGCACTCTCTACTTAGAATTAGACCATAGAATTTAGGAATGTCAACGACCAATATATAGATTATTTGACAAAATGTAGGATTTGAGGAAAATCGAATGCTTATTGAATTTCTTTCCCCTAATACAATTTCTTTCCCCTAATACCTCTACCTTAGTTCTTTCAGGTTCAACTATGTGAACAACATACTTTTGAGGAGTAACATTCAACTTAGCACATATTGTTGTCGGCATTATATTAGAAGAGGCTCATGAGTCAATCAAACAATTGTGAAGGTTTCTATAGAAAATTTCGTAAGTTAAGTGGAAAGGAGGCTTGTGTGAGAGAGATCGATCACCGATAAGGATAGAATTTGTAGGATCGACCTTGTTTGAGGGAGCAAGGGGTTTACCCATGCCTTTAGCATCTTCAGAAACAACAACAATAGATAAAGGCGAAGTGGGAACTGCATTTAGTTCTCTAATAAAATTTTTATGCTAGTGCTTTAGCTTAATAGGTTCATGAAGCAGAATATTAGCCCTAGTCTTCTTCATGTCTTCCATAATGTTATACTCCATGGTATCAATAACTACCAGGGTTTTTGATGTAGATGGAAGATTTTATGAAGATGGATTTTGCTATGAAGCCTTAGGAGAAGAATTCTTGCTAACTGGTTTTCATTAGCAATAGGAGTTAAACTTTTCTTCTTTTGATGTGACTGAGTTGTATCAGCAGGCACTTTACTTCTGGTGCTAAGAGGTAAATCTTCTTTTTCTTCTTCATTTGGAAGGATAAAGTCTCACATCCAATTTAGTTCTAACACTTCTTCTTCTTTCGTTTCTTCATTGGTCATCATATTCTCTTCTTCCTCTTCTTGTAAGTCAGACTCAACATTAGATATTGTATTTGGTGCCTAAGAACTAGAAGACTAATTCCTCCTAAATGATCTAAAAGGCTTTTTAGAAGTAGAGGATTCAACAACCTGTTTCTTCATTTCGACCATTTCATTAGACATGGTTTTCAATACTTTCTGAAGACCTCCAAGAACAAAAGGATCTTTTGGGGCTTTCTTCTTAGATTCATCTCTAAAAGAAAGTTTTTTAGTTTTCCTATCTTCTTAGGAGGTCTTATTTTCAAGAGAAATTATGTGTTTCTCAATAAAAAGATCTTCCTTCATGTTCTTGGCCAATGTGGCCAAATTCACTCTATCTACAAAATGGATATATTGGAAGGAAGGGAATATATGTACCACTCAATTTTAACATCAACACCAGGGGCTAACATAGATGGAATTTTATTGAGTAGTTTGTTGAATCAAGAGTTGAAGTCTTTGACCTTTTCGTCTGTTTTAGCCTTAAGATTAGACAATTCGTTGATGAGCGATGCAATGGTTATGTCATCTCCAAACATAGCTGGGAGTTATTATTCGAACATATCCTAGCAAGTTATGGAGTGACGAGGCAACAAAAAATATCAGGATCCTACTAATCCTCTAAGAGTGCATGGAAATAATCTAAAGACGCAACCTCCTTCATCAACTACATGTAAATTGATGGACATCATATAGTTATGGAGATGTTCTTGTGTTGGTAGCCCATTATCAGGATTAAACTTCGCCGACCCTCTTTTAGGATGTTTAGGAAGAGGTTGAAGAGGAGTTGTCATTGCTACAACACGGGGATTATTCCATGGGTGTACTGATGGTGGAGGTTGTTGTCCTACCATTGGATTTTGAATGGATGAGGTGATAAAATTTGTTTAAGTGAATGAGGATGTGGACGGAATTTGATTTGAAGAAGAGGGAGGTTGAGTGCTTTGAGTTAAGGGAATTAGCACCACTAATTGGAATGGAGTTGTTGGAATCAGTGGAGGGAACGAAGGTGTTTTAGTTGGTGAATTAGATAAAACCTTGCTAATGGATGTTTGTGATTCAAAATTCTTGGTTTTTTCAGAAAGAAGATATAATAAATTCCAAAGGAGGAATTCAAGTCCTCTAGCTTTGAGAATTAGTCAATATTTGTCTTGGTTGTTGAACCGAGAAAATACTTCCTTCAAATGACTGATAAATTGTAGGCTTTTCTGCTACAATAGAGATTTTCTCTAACTTCTCTATCAAAGTCAGAACTTTTGGGGATTCAAGGTTGTAGTATGAAGAAATTATTTTCTAAGTTTCACTACGAGAGTTTGGAGAGGTTTTCTGAGCTTCTGATAGTGGGTTTATTGATCTAGATGGGGATCTAGAAGTTCGCAAAAATCTAGAAGGGTAGTGACTCTTAATATTGCTTTTTTGTTTATAATAAGTTCTCTTTCCATTCACAATCATGGCCCTCCTTCTAGCACCAAAATGTGGAAGCCCTGGAATTTTGTTCCAACAACATGGGGGATAAGCACCCGGTCCAAACCTTGAAAGCACCTCCTTTTCCATTTACTGTGTTGACTCTCACTGGGGATAATGAGATCAGTTTCCCAGCAAGAATTGATATGATAATAATGTTGGGTTGATAAAGGATATAATGGAAAATGATCTAGAAAAAAGGAAAATAGTTAGGCAAAATAATTATGGAAAATATATCACACATATCAACTGATCATGTATTTAATAAGAAACTAAAATGGAAAAAATTATACAAAAGTTCTTTGATGTTTAAACTATAACTCAGATTTCTTACATAACACAATATAAGAAAGACTATTTCTAATTCATCAAAAAAATACAATCATAAGATAAAAGTACTAGATATGAAAGGTCCTACTCATGAGATTAACAATATTGATCAACTTATTTTCAATCAAGTATACCTTATGAGTACATAAGTGCAAGTTAAATAGAGTATGCTTTAATATCCAAGAAAATTAGATCATGTTCCAATTATCTCATCAAAACATTCACGAAAGTACAGAAGTGAAATCTCTTGCAAAATGTTTTTGAGAAAATCTTGGACCCCTCTCTATGTGCATGAGAGAGGTTTAAATAATCCACATATGTTTCAAAACTAGAATATTACGTAAAAAGCTAAGGAGGTTTCAAATAACCTTCCTCAAAATAAGTGAAATAAAAACTAAAATAAAAATAATTGATGAAAATCTTCTCCAAATTGAATGTTCTTATTTAACAATTTGGTGCTTCAGCTTGTAGACATCTATTATTCTCTTAACTTGGGAGGTTGTCCAATTCTAGATCTCAATTTTCATGTTAATACAACATCAGTGAGAGGTGGCACCATCCTTTGAGAAAAATTAGTTAAACAACATAGAGTCATTTGATGACTATGTGGTTTTACCAAAAACCTCCACTAGGTTTCCCAATAAGGTCTAGATAGTTTCTTGATTGCTTATGCATTTGTTTGTGCAGTTTCCTTCCATTGTTGTTCTAAATGTTTAATGTATAGGAGAGCTTCTAGCCCACATTCTCTAATAATATAGGTAGTGTTGAGCATCACAATTTTTAAGGGCAAAATTTAGGGGGTTTTTCATTCTAGAGGGGCGAAATTTTTATAAAATACCCATTTCATATATTTAGCCCAACTTTTATTTAAAAAATAATTATTTTTTTCATTTTAGCCCCCCAAAAAGGGGCAAATAAACTATGAAAAAATTCATTTGACCCGATTCACCTAGTTTGGGAGATTATATTCCATTACAATCCCCTGATTTTTTACTTTGCAATGTTAAATTTGTTTGCAATCGCCCATTTTCTACTTTGGGAGGTGGTCTTCTGTGAACAACTCCGTGTTTTCAAATCTAGTTTTCATCAATGGGAAGGGTGTAAATAAATGAAAATATAAATAAAGTGGAGGTATGGTAAATAAATAAAACCTCTTTTTACACTTAGTATGGTAAATAAATAAAAAATCGTTTTATATTTAGTCCATAACTCTCTTTCTGTTTAAGAAGGCTAAAAAAGGAGGTTTTATTTAAGTGAATCCTATGGGCCAAATACCATATTTTAAAAGAAGTATGGTAAATTAATAAAAATATAAATAAACAAGAGTTAAGGTAAATAAACAAAACATTTTTTTATATTTCCACCATAAGTCACCTAGATATATATAATATATAGATATATAGATATATATTATATATATATATATATATAATATTCATCTCCATAGAATACTACCTAAGTAACCTTATATTTAAGGACAAAACAAAAGGTGTAAATAAAATAAAATACAAATAAAGTCGAGGTATGGTAAATAAATAAAAATATAAATAAACTAGAGGTATGGTAAATTAAGAAAAATATAAATAAATGAGAGGTATGGTAAATAAGTAAAACATTTTTTATATTTTCTCCATAAGTCACCTTATATTTACAAATACTCAAAAAAATGTTTTATATTTAGGTGAAGCCTATGGGCCAAATTATTATTAATACCAAAAAAAAACATTATTAACCCTAATATGATTATTAATAAAAATAAAGATGGCACATGGTATTGACCCATGGTATTCACGTGGAATGTAGCGTATTTAAAAGGGGGAATTAAACCAACAAGATCCATCTTTAATATGGATCTACTAAGCCCCGAGATGACTCAAATATCGTGATATACAAACTAGCATAGAATGAAAAATATTTGATCCCTCTCTGGGCTTGGTAGATCAAGAGTAAAAATGGATCTTGTAATTTAATGTCACCTAAACATTTTAACTCGGCTGAAAAAGAAAATAAAAAATAAAAATCAATTATTCATTTTTATAAATTACTAATAGTAGTTTCTAAGCTCTAGGTTTATGATAACCCATGGTTATACCATGGTATTCATGTGAGCATAGACTATATAAAGGGGAAGTTCTATCATCTTATATCCATCTTCATTATGGGTCTACCAAGTGTTGAGAGGGATAAATAGATTTCATCCCTCTAAGAGTGGTAGATGTGGAGTTAACATGGATATAGGTTGGTTTTTATGATAATGAAGATATTAAATAGACTTAAAAAAATATATTGTAAGAAACATCTTAAGGTGAATGGTTAAAGCTACATTATTCACTTCACAAAATTTAGTAAAAAAATACCAATATCTCCATTAATATTGGTTTCTCTGATTTAACAAAAAAAATTCAAAACAGTGAAATCTTATCACTCTTTCCACATGACCCTCACCGAATAGAAATAGTCGTTGCCCAGATTTCCCACCATTTTTCAAATGTTCTCAATATGATATCTTCATGAAAACATTAACGTACTGATGTTGGATTAGTTGTTTGAAAAATATGCTTGTTTGTACAACCTTTCATCTTCTCTATTATTCTTACTTTGTCATAATGATCTGTAGGGGGTAGGCTACTGTACCATATTGTCCTATAAGGTGGAGGTTGTGCACCAAAAATGAAATTAATCCACATGTTACAATGTTGTTAAAAAATGCAAGTCATATGAAGGTAGTGAATTATGCTAATAAGCAATTTAGATTGGGAGAGACATAATTGAATTTTATCATTTAATTGAAGATTTCTAATTAGAATAATAATAAATCTACATTTATCTATTTATATATTGATTGGAAGGCTTCTCACAACTATCACCTCTTTCCATTGTATCCCCTTCAGGCCTTTGGGATACCTACTACATACTTATATTATATAGTTGGGACTTGCTACTTGTTGGAGTGTTGGGGTAAACAAACTTTATGTGTTTTTTATGATCTCGCAGTTGGAGTCTATGGAATAAGAAAGAAATTTGATTTGCATTTTCTAATCCTGATAGGTAAATGTTTGTAGATGAAGATTCCATCTTAGAAACTTTGTCATAAGGAAATTTTGTATATTTTGTTGTTGCTCAGTACAAAATTAGGCAATCTTTCTTTTAAACTGAACGTTGGTTTCATTTAGGAGCAAAGAGTTGTCTCCACGTCTTCTTCACGTAAGAAAGTTGTATGGTCCAACAATCTTGCGATATCCTTCCATATGACTGTTGACAGCTGGCTTGCAGTACAAGGCTATCGATGATGATGAAGCAACAGTAGTAGCTTGGTGGTGGGGAAGATTTGAAAAGTTAAATCTTCAATGAAATCCATGATTTTTATGTGGTTCTACCTAAGGAATAATGTTTTGACATGGGAGGTTCTACAAAATAGGGCAAGGTAGGGTCCTGGAATTTGTACTCTATGTAAATGTGAAGGGGAAATAATAGACCATGTGCTGGTGCTCATTTGTATTTTTTCTCAGGAGATATGGGTTGTTATTCTCCCTTATTTGAGGATAGGGTACTTGTTAGGAGGCTTCCTTGTTGGATTGTTCGATGATATAGAACTCAAATAACATAGATCATTACCTTCAATTCCCACTAGAGCCATTTGGATAGGAAATAAGGAATACAAATTTTGTAGACAAGGATATACCTCGTTTTTGGTACAACATCAAATAAAATACCTATATGAAGGCATAAAAATGAATCCAAAGGTTAATGTTCCAATGTGAGTTGCAATATCGAGATTCATAAAGCTTATCCACGTCCTTTCTTTGTTGGTGCTTTCCAAGGTGATATTATTGTTATATATCATTTGAAAATATGTGTGATATTCTTGTTGTATATATTATCTGTGATTCAAACCCAAGTCAACTTCTCCTGCATGTGTGATATTCTTGTTTTGTATATTATCTGCGATTCGAACCCAATTCAGCCATGTGCAGGAGGAAAATTTAAACTGGTGCTGGTTTTTGTGTCATTCATGTCTACCTCTGCCACAGAATTATCCACAATAGATCAAGTTTTGGATTCACATGTCTCCTGATATTTGATTGTTTTTCACATTTTGAAGTGGGCACAGAGGATAACTCTTGTTTTAGGTGCAAACATATTCATTGCAGGTCATAATGGGCAGTGGAGCAATAGGGATGGGCTTGTTAGGTCAATATAATTTGAACCCAATTGCACATTTGATTGCCAAAACTTCACGAATAGTTTTGGGGGTTCCATGAAAACAGAAAAGTGTAAAATTAGGAGGTTTTAAACTTTGAGGACAATCCCATCATATAAACCTTTTTGTATCACAACAAGCTTCACAATGTGAAATCCTTTGGCATTCATGCTCGTGTAACCCTGTAACTTCCTAGGTGTGCATGTTGTTCACAATTCACGTTATGATTTATTTATTTATGTATTTGTTTTCAGTTGGGATTGCTACACATATAGATAGCCTATGTGACATCCCTGAAAATCTTGCCATTTGAAGACTAGGTGAAGAAAGCATAGATCATAGTTGAATATAGTTTAACATGGAAGTGTTTAGAAGATTGATTTGTTAATTGAGTTGTTGCAAATAAGCTTCTTATCTTCATTTAATGAACTATGTTAAATAACTCAATTTTATTTATAGTTTTGTTGATTGAATGCTTAGAGAATGGCTTTATAAAGACTTTGTTCTTGATCTAGATTCCCCTCAGATGCTAGCAAGCAGAAATTGTAGACGTCAACAATACAATTAATGCTCATATCAAATCATGCCTCAGTTACTCAGGGTACTAAATTTATTATGATTTATTTATCTAGTTTATAAATTACTTTGTGCAAATGGAAAGAAAATCTTTGTAGACCCTCATCTGAGTGGGCTCTAACCTTAAATGAATGTGATAATTGGGAAAGAAAAGCAGTCGCAATTCAATGGATTGGAACTTATTTCTTCTTAAACTTTTACATCCTGGGCGGTTGTGGAAGTTGTTGGATCATGTCTAACAAATAAGTATTCATAAGGACTCCGTGGTAAGAGGTAAGTGCCCGAAGATATAACTTGGAATGTGAATAATGGCACCATCATGATTGTGATTGTGTCTATGCTACTTGGCAGTTTCTTCTTGGCACTTGCTTTTTTCTTGCTAAACTCAGTTTCTCTTAGCTTTTGGACCTGTAATTTTTAGCTTGAATGTTTGACATGTGCGTAATGGTTTCTAGGTTCAACGTTATAGTGTAGAAGCCTGTAGTTTTCACATGAGTATCTGTTATCACAAGGATGGATACAATTGTTGGACACTTTTCTATATTTATTCACTACTATGTTAGGTTGGGATTTATGCCATGAATATAATATGCTGGAAATGAATTCATTGAACAAAGTGAGAGGATTTGCTAGCAGAGGGAGCTAGAAGCATTCCATCTTGACAAAAATACATGGGGTGTTAATTTTCAACCATTATCTTGATCCCCAACTAATTTTGTTGTTTATACAACTCTCCTCCAACTACATCATCACATTATGGTGTGTATGTTTCTGAACTACGAACCTCCTTTGATAAGATTATCATTGCTATTTGGCCATGTAACATGTGAAAATATTCTTTGCAACATCCAAGGTTTGGACATACCGCAGGGAGGGCATCTGTCACATGCATTCATGATAGAAAAAAGTGAGCATCTGCTAGATCAGTTTAGTTTAGATGAGTCCATAGGTGAGCTTGTAATTCGAGTGTAATAATAATTAGGAGGGAAGCAATTCCATCATGGACAAATATTGAACCAATCTTTTGGGGAAGTGTTCAAAGTGTTAATGGTCATCTTTGTTCTCTTGTGTTATAGGATTCATTGAATATGAGATGCTTGAGAAGAATGCCACCCTTCTTATGATCAAGCTTATCATTGCTGGTGCTAGTGCATATCTTCGAGATATTGATTACCCTTGCATGAGGAAGGTATTGAAGCTGGCTATTTCTAGATCTTATAATGGCAGTCATTTTAAATGTTTCTCTTTCCAGCAATGTTTATTCCAGCATATTTTATTAATACGTTCTTATAGTATGTAATGTTAGATTTATTTATTTTTAGTACAAAAAAGATTGTGGTTTGGGAAGATTGCCAATATAGTTGGGGCATGGTTAATGATGGATATGGCACACATAAATGGTCTCATTGTTGCTTCCATAATGGTTAGTCAATTGGATTTTTGTGACGTAGTTACAACTACAACGCACAAGGTGAATTGATGCCATTAATTTTGTCTACACTTCACCCTTTCGATTAAAAATATGAGTATATTAGATGGACCTTTTTTTTATCTATATTAGTGGTATATATTTATGCCATTGCCCCTTGTCAAAGAAAAATAATCCCATTAATGTTCAAGGAACAATGAAGAACTAAAACAAATATGCCATTCCCATCATAGGAGGAGTGATTATAGAGTTAAGAGGTGTAGACTTTCCTTTTGATTCTCTTACTTGTTCTTTGATTTAGTTTCTTGTTTTCATTTTTTTATGTTATTTCTATTTCTTATCACTACTAGATCAAAGGTTCGATTAAACTCATTATGTTCCTTGAATTGTTTGTCAATTGTTTCACTTTTTTCCCTTCATTTTTACCTTTCTGATATTTTTCATTCTGAAATATTTTTGGATTGGAGGGTTGTGATTCTTATTCCTTACGAGGTCCTTGGGGAGGCATGATATTCTTCAGGAAGGAACTAGTATTGGGGGTAAACCAAGAGACAACCATAAAAATGTAGTTTTTCTATGGTTATAGGTCAATCTGAGTTCTCCTTCCTTTCCTCAATCATCCATATTATTCTCTTGCTCACTAATATCATAATATTGGATATATCGATTTTTTGTATCATTTCATTTCTAAAAGATACATGAAATAATTTGTCGCTTTCTAGGGAGGACTACATAACCATACCATAGGGGGGTTCATTGTTTGTTTAAAACATGATGTAGCTACAGAGTTCAAGGTTTATGAAGTACAAGTGTAGCACTCTCACATGTCTAAGCTTCTAT
The DNA here is from genome assembly GCA_000404065.3 of Pinus taeda. NCBI lineage: Eukaryota > Viridiplantae > Streptophyta > Pinopsida > Pinales > Pinaceae > Pinus > Pinus taeda. The sequence continues at coordinate 146,633 of APFE030834869.1, forward strand.
AAAATTCATGCATGTGAATTATTTATTGAATAGATTTTGTTTCATATCAACGGTAACATAGTTTTAGTAAGTTGTAGAAAATTGTTGAGCCCTTGCAAAGAGCCTAATCGATTGAGGATACAATTTGGTGTTTGGTGGTGGTGAAAATCACCTAGTTCTAGTTGATTTGAGGCCCTTGGTAAGGACCCCCTATTGATATTCTAGAGTACACAACCTGTTTTGGGTGAGACTACCCTAGGGTCTTGGGGAGTGCAGGGGGCATAGGATTTCATCGGATGCAACCAAGGATAATATCACTATAGTATCAAAATCCCATGTCTTCCCCTTTAATCACAACAAGTAAAAAGGTCATTGGTGAGGGTCATGCTTGTGATCGACCTTTAAGGTCTATCACCAATGTTGCATATGGTGACGTTCATTAGAAAAACGTTGTTGTAAGTGTATATAGTGATGGTCCTTTATGATTTCTCAACAAAGACATTTTCAATGAGAATTTTGGTGAGGGTTCTTAAGGGCTTGTTACTAATTCTCTCTTTTCTGACACCTTTGGTGAGCATTGTTAAAGTCCCATCACTAATTCTCTCTTTGGTGACACTTCTAGTGACGATCTTTTATTGACCATCACCAATGAACTTTTCCGTTACTTTTGGTGACGATAAATAAATATTCGTCATCATTTATCATTCCAATGAGTGCTTTGATGACGCTTCATTCTTATGATGGACCTTTAAGGTCCATCACCAAGGTCGCATATGGTGTCGGTCTTTAAAAAATCCTTGTTGTAAGTGTATATAGTGATGGTCCTTTAACGTTTATCACTAAAGCCATTTTCAATGACACCTTTGGTGAGGATCATTAATTTCCCATCACTAATTCTCTCTTTGGTGACAGTTTTGGTGAGGGTCGTTAAAGGCCCATCACTAATTCTCTCTTTGGTTACACTTCGAGTGAAGATCTTTTATTGACCCTCACCAATGCTATTTTTATTTAATTTTTGTGACGGTAAAAAAATTTTCATCATCATTGATCATTCCAATGAGTTTTGATGATGCTACGTACCTGTTAGTATATTTTTTATCAAAATATAATGATTTAAGACCATTGTTGTGGAGTCTTTTTCATTATGTGTCCAAGGTCATAGTGGTTATAATAGCCTGTCAACACATGATTCATCTCTGTTAGGTTTATTATCTAACAAATTTCCCATAAATAAAGTTCCACTAGTGTGTAGGAACTATATTATTTAATACATAATAAAGCTCTATCAATTCTATTAATGAATGTTATGAAACCAGCTCAAGAAAAGATAGAAAAGATAGATCAACGCCTTAGAATTCAGCCTCTTCGAGGGGGCAACCTCCTTT
>APFE030834869.1:152899-221709 GCA_000404065.3 Pinus taeda
TAGTAACAATATGGGCACTACATGGGTACATCAATATAATAAGTGGGTTGTACTAATAACAATAAGGGGTTACTCTAGTAGTATAGGGGCCTAACAATGAAAGATACCTAGCACTCCTCAACGCTCATGGCACACCTTAACATGCTTTGGAACAATACACTAACATTCCTTGGCACTTCGCCTATCTTGGCACATATTTGTACCTAGAACACCTTTGTACCTAGAACATCTTGCCATGAGTAGGGTGCCAAATCACATGTTGCAATGCCATAGAATAGCATATCACTCCCCTATCATGTGTTGGCATTCCTTATAGTCCCTAACATGCCCTCAAACTCCTTGGCATAATATTGCATTGACAAAAATTAGTGCTTGGCACACATTGGCACTTGGAATGTATTGGAACATATTATTAGTTTGCCTAGCATGCCCCTTTTGAAAAAGATAAAGTCCTGACTAATTAACCGTCTTATGCATTCATTTCCTTCCATTTTAGCTTGGTTATTCCTTTTGTTGCCTTGAAACTCCTTAATGCATATTGGCATATTCTAGCACCCTCCACATCCTAGCATGTCTTAGCACTTGGAATGCCTTAGCACTATTTCGTACATGTTAGCACACCCTAGAACTACCTAGCATAGTCGAGAACTTCTTGACATTCCCTGATATTCCCTAGAATGCCTTATCTGTTCTTAGCATACCTTGTCACTCAATCATTGGACTGACAACTAGCACTGGTTGACACTTTGCAACACACCATCATATTCATTCACTTCCATGCATTTTGACCTAGTGCTCCCTCGTGTTGTCCTAGTACTCCCTAACACTCCTCAGCATGCATTTGCACTCTCTAACACACCTTAGCACTCATAAGTGAAGAATGAAACTTGTAACCAATGTTACCATACTCGGAATAGACAATAAATCGACGAGGCAAAAGAGCTAAGAGTTTCATTTAGATTGGGGAAAAATTGGAAAAAAAAACCAGGAAAAAAATATTGAATTCAATAAATAAAAATATACACATATATTGAATTAAAAAAAAAAACATTTTCATTGATATTCAGTAAAGCCATGTCCAAGAAATTCATAATATCAATATATGTCCAAAATATCATGAATGAATAAGCATATCATATATGTTGCAAGTCCAAACATGATCCAAAGTATTGAGTCATGACTCCTAACTAGTGACTACATAGAACAAGAAGCAATTGCTTCTAAAAGTTTATAAACAACTACATACTAATTATAAAAAATCGGTAACTAAGAGCCTAAGACTCTTAAGAGTGAGAACTAGAAGTGATTCCTCCCACTCCTCTACTTTCTAGACTCTCAAAGCTTTTCAAGTCATGTAGGCTTAAAAGAGGAGCATCCTGTAATTGGACCCAATTTGTTGCTTTTTTAGTTTACAAATCTATCTCTTCAAGATCTATTGCTGAATCATCCAAACCTATCATTATCATGAGACATTGAAATGTGAATTTAAGTTTGACTTTGAAGTTTAAATTTTAAACTTTAAATTCCAAATCAAATTATGAAACCTTCAAATTCAACCTCTCACCTAGTATTTTCTTATTGCGAAGTTGTAGATTATAATGGAAAAATACAAGGTCACTTAAGCACTTTTTTGTCAATCAGTTGCACTTCTTAGAATGTATTTTCTCAAACATCCTCGAGTTTCACTCACAACCCGATGCACTGCATGCTTGGTTTAAGATTCGAATGACAACTCTCCTCAAATTTGGCGTATCACTACAAAATATTTGCCACCAAAGACCTAGCAAGTGGAAAGGGTTCATGAGTAGACGTACTAAATACTAAATAGTAAAAACTAGAAGACAAAAAAAATTAATAAAACATTTAACATACAAAATAACGTTTAAACAAATTTAATGAATTGATAAAGCCTTCAAGCCTCAAAGGGTACCTGCCAACACCTTAGACCTTTCTCGTATAACACTACTATAGGAAAATAATTTAGGTCGTGCTCTATAATCCTATAGTCGGGAAAATACGCGACTTTGAAATTTTGGATCAAGAAAGCACCATCCCATGCATGTCATAAGTCCTCTATGAACCTCCCCATTCTTATTAAATTTTCTCTTATCATAAAAATACTATGGGTTTAAGAAGTACCTAGCAGCGTGTAAGGGGGAACGAAATTTCCTATCCCAATGTGCATCAATAATGTCCCAAAGAGGCATATACTTTGCCTCCTCATCCCCATATATTCTTTTGATGGCCTCCTTTGTGAGATCCATCGCCTCATAAACGTAACCCATAGCGGGTTTGTCACCATTAAAAATCCTAAATGTTCAAGCTTTCAAATTTAAATTAATATGAAACATTAAAAATAGAAAGAAGCATGAAATGAAATTTAAAACATGAAAAAGTTAAAAGACTTGAAGTACCTAAGAACTCTAACAAGGGACTCCATCACAACAATAATCTCTTCGGCATCTTTCCAAAAACCGTCATTAAACAAAAGTGCAATATCTTCAATTCCTTCAAGGGTCTTGGAATGTTTATATGCCATCCATTCAGGTACCAAGGACATCCTCTTTAGATTTATCTTTTACTCAACCACAAATTGCAAAGATATGAAATTTGTTGCAAATCTAGTCACCATAGGCCGAATAATTTATTTACCTTTAGTGTATTTTCTCATGGTTTTTAGGACAATAATGTGGTTGTATAGGTATTTGGTTATGGATTTTTCCTTCTCCACAACCTCATATATCCAATGAAGTTGACCAATGTCCTAAAGCATTAAATCTATACAATGGGAAACACAATAGGCCCAGGAAATAGTACGGTGCCTAATTTCAGAAAGTCTACCAATAGCCATATAATTAGCTGCATTGTCAGTGAAAATTTGTACAACATGTTCTTCTCCCACTTCTTGAACGACTTCATCATTTCACAAATAAGTTGTGCAGTCTTAACCTTGTCTGAGGCACCCACTGATTTGAGAAACATTGTACCTACTGGGAAAGATATAAGGATTTTTATTAAATTTCTATTCCTCTTATCTGTCCATCCATCACTCATGATCGTGCACCCTATTTCTACCCATGATGAAAGAAACTCAGATAGCACAAGCATGGCATCTTCAAAACTTTCTAATAGCAAATTTGTCCTAATTCTCTCTCATTAAGGAGCTTTGAACCCAGGACCTGCAATAGCAATTGCATCAATCATAGCCTATCAATAAGGACTTATGGCACAGTAGAAAGGTATGTCAGAATAGTATCAAAAGTTACCAATGGTCTTCCTTACCTGACTATGGTTTTTTCTTTCCAAGTGGTATCTAAGGTAGGTTGGGAGCAGGGTTTTGTGCGGGGAGAAAAAAAGGTGTTTATGTTTCCACCTCCAATGTTGAATATGTGAGGATTTATTTGCCTTGAGTTTGGCTTGGACTTGGAGGCATGTGTGGGAAACTTGGGAACTGCATTGAGGATTCAACAGAGGGAGATGACAATGGGGCAGTGGAAGAAAAATTGTCAACTCTAGGAGTTCCTATTTCTCTTTTTTACTTTTCTTTCTTTGCATTATGCTGACTCAACATATCAATAGCCAAGGTTGCTTAGTGTTTGAAATTTTTTTGAACACTTTCGTAGAGACCTATATCATGGTCGGGTATTTGTGCAAGGTGGTACTTGAATCTATAAATGCCTCCACTACATTTTGATTTGCAAAATTTACAAAGGAGATTAGGGTCTCCAAGAATCTTGTCATAATAAGCCCAAGAAAAGTCCTTCTCCCTCGACATTGTTGTTGTTTTGGACTTGTGTTTAAATTGTGGCTTCTGTTTAGATTTGGAGTTGTGCCTTCTATTAATTTGGCTCCTGTAAAATACAATAAAAAATTATAATTTAAATATGCCATATATAACTTTGCTAAAAAGATGGTTGGTTTTAAAGGATATGAGGTTTTGTTAAGGATCAAAGAGGAGTCTATCCAGCAACACAAGCACATTTTGACCTAATATGTCATTATGACCTTGAAACACAATTAGGTATATATGAGGAAATGCTACCTAAAGGAAATATTATCAACATATATTGCATTGTAATATTGAATTTGCAAGTTCATTTAGCATAAGACAACTGAACCAATACATCAATAATAGATTTTGGAAGAACAAAAATACCCAAAGTTGTGAAAGAATGGTTAAAGCCTTTTAAATCAGCAAGACATTGACCAAGGAGTGAATGTTTGATGACTCGGTTGATGGTTGGTATGAAACCATTTCTTAGTGCATTTTTTAAATCTATTTAAGCCCCATTTATAGGGTTGAAAAGTTATAACCAAAGGAATACACCGAACATTCGATTGCTGAACAATGAAACTTGAAACTTGCCATTGAAAATGACATTGAAACTTCAATATAGTAATATACCTATTATTTAAGCCAAGCGCCAATGTACCTTGATTATTGAATAGTGAAGCGGCTAAGCCTAAAGGTAACACACATTGAAGGTGATGTGTGACTTCCTGATGGTCGATATGGAGTATGGATAGAGCACACATTGGCGACAACCTGATGTGGAGTCTAAACTTAGGCTCAACTTGGCGGTTCCTCGATATTGAGTCTGGAATGTGTAATAGTAAGTAGTGATTGATTACTGAATGTCTCCACATATGAGTTTTGGGCCTGAGAAATGAGAAAAAAAATTTGGAATGACTCACTTTTAGTTTTTAGCAATGCAGCATACCTGAACTTGAAAACCTTTTGCTCGTTGAGTCAAGGTTGAATATCGAATAAATTGGAATTAATCACAAGAATCTACTTTAATCGACAAGTCTCAAGTCAAACTTTCATTGACCATGAGTTGAACTTGGTCAAGGTGAGTTAGAATTGCAAATATTTAGATTAGATCATTTGGAGAGCGACTAGATTCCAACTCATGATTAATCACGATTGATCGGTGAGCCCTGTTTCACTGCTCGCAACTGAAATCTAAACTGAAAATAGGAGATCTTACAATTGAAACTAATTGTGGATTTTCTAAACTGAAATTGGCCCATCGACATCGTTTCTATTTGTGATTGGGCGCGTCAATGGAAGAGATTCATTTTAAATCAGGTTCATGGAGAAAATATTTTATGGAAGATTTTGTTTTTTATGTCGAGGAAGACATAGTAGTATTTTTTATTAAATTTGATTAACAATAGTATCTACTATGTATCTCCCGTATCTCATTATTTTTATCTCCTGTAACTCATACAAAAAGTGGGGTAATAGTGGACATTAGTATAAAGCTCCACTCCTTTTAATCGAAAGTTCTTCATGAAAACCTTTGTGTCACTTGCATCGCAAAGCCTTCACCGTAGAATGTGGAATTAACACCTACCTTTGCATGACAAAAGCTATACATACCTTTTGACTTGGCTTTTTCACCTTTTGTCCATTCTTTGTTTGGATTCTGGGATAAAAAGCTCCACATAATTTTTTTTCCATGCCTCTACGTGAGTGTAACTTTGTACATTTTCTTTGCTTCAACCAATATCAAAATCATTTGTGAGCTTTTTTCAAGGCATGAATACATGCTTCAATCATGGAAATTAGCAAAGTTTCTAAAGAAAAAAATGACGATGGAGTTATCCTTTTTCCATTTCAAATATATTAGGATTCTATTGAGAGCTTTTTAGAGATAATTATTAACTGGCCCTCTACCTTCCCATTTCCTTTATATAAATTTCATCTCTTATTACATTTCTAATCAAGAGATTTAAATAAAATACTAGATCAAAGGGCAAAGGACTTTGCGTAAATGCTTCCTTGTCCAGTAGAAGAATAAATGGTCAACATGTCAACTTAGCTCCAATTTCTTGGGAATTAATAATTGTTTTGAAAAATGACTACTCTTCTTTGAATCTAGAACTATGTTTAAACTTTGAAAATCGATTTTCCTCCAAATTGATCTTGGAAAGGTCCTTATTAAAGGATCATCTATATCTCCTCCACTAGAATGAATGGCTTGTATGTTGAAAAGAATAGCAGAGCTCCCTCCTGAAAAGCCTCATCATCCCATTGCCACCAAGAGCTCCTCCTTTCCCCCAAATTGGACCCAAAACAACATTGAGTACTTAATTATGATCCATCCTGAGAAATTTTGATTGACACTACAACTTAAGAGCTATTGAACTTAAAGTGCGCTAATATGATTTGTCATTCTTTCATGAAACAAGTATATTGTTTTTGAATTTGTCATTTGTGCTTGTAGTATGTGGTACTAACCATGTTTCACTTGAATGGTTTTTTATTCTTGGACTATGACAATGCTAGTAAGATTTAGGCCTTTTGTAGTATTTGTACCCCATGATCATTTTTGCAAGATGTATGGCCTATATGGAAAGAGATAAGCATTTAGTTATTACCTCCTAAACTAAAGCATTGTTTCTTTTATTAGGTGTCATGTAATGTCCTCTACAAATTGATGACGAATGGGACATAATATCCTATCCATCCACGTAGACCATAATCCTCCATAAAGGGGAAAAACCCCAAAATACCCATTGTTGGGCAATTTTTGAGGAAACTAGGCTTAAAAACCCCAAATTTTGGGTTTGGAGTAAGGTTTACTCAATCACTCAAGAATATGAAACCCCTCTACAAAATCTATAAATCAACAAGGATTGAATTCATTTTAGATCACCAAGTGTGGATGAATTCATTTGTTCTTGAGCATTAGGTCTGATAGTTTTTGACCCCTTTTATCTCTTTTCAATTTTGGTGGTGAAATATTCCACCATAGTTGAAATTCCCTTATTACCTCGTTGTTTGAGCACAAGGGTCTCTTGCTAGTCAGTGAATTCTGTTGGATATTGGTCTCTTATCTTTTTCTATGCATAGGATTTCTATTAAATGTGAATGAATTGGGAGGATAGTGCATGATAGCTTAGTTCTGTTTGGCATTCACCTCTCTTGAAGGAAGCAACAAAGTTTCCAAGTCCTTAATATCTTGTTCTAGGAAAAGCACTTACCTTAGGTAGTGGATTTGTTTCTGGCACCTGAAATAGGGAAAACCTTTTCTTTATTTAGTTTTTGCATGCACAGATAAAAGGAGAACTTCCCTAGTTATTAATTCTCAACCTTAGCTAAGGAAGCATGTTTGCATATCTCATATCATATTCACTAGCAACAGACTTTAATTATCTTATCTATCCATGCAAGGAAGGTGCATTAGGAATAGGAGTTAAGAAAGTTGAGACATTGTTGTACATGTTTCCAGATTTATTGTACCTTCTAGACTAAAGGAAAACAGAATAGTAGTGTTTGAAATTTTTAGTTATTTCTTGGTTCAAAGAATAATAAATAGTAATATGATTTGAGTTTCAAATCTGTGTACTTGTTATTACTTTATTCAGTGGCATGTGCTTCCCTGTTCATAACAAGGGGTTTTTCTGCAGTATCTAGCCTCCAAATCTTATTCAATTCAAACTAAATATCAAATCATGCCCTCATACTCCAAATCATCTATGGCATCACCCTAGATAAGTTCCAGAGTAGACCGATGAGCTTTTACAGGCCAACTCCAACTCCATGTCACTATACAAGTGTTGAAATCACTGCTACAAAAATTATTTTGAAGTGTTGCATCATACACCAATTCCTAAGATGGATGCCAAAAGGGGTTGTAGAACAAGGCTCAACCTTCATTACCACATTTAAGAATTTTCAAAGGGATCGGTCCCTTTAAACCATATTAATTTTACACTTTCACAATTTGGCCATGTTCCTATAAATATATATTTTGTATTGAAAAGTTAGTCCTATTTTACCTGTTTATTAAATTCAAGAACAATTTTAGGTCAGCTCCAACAAAATGTCAACAAGTTTGTGGGTTATCTTGGAATTTTTCCAAATACTATCACACATGTATATATAATCACACATTTTCCTTTTTAGATCTTGATTGGCTGAACAAAAAGGTTCGCACCATGTGTAATTTTGTCCCATACCTCCACAACAGCACTCATAGATAAAAATATTCTTAATTATTCATCTATGTGCATAGTAAGGTCCCTTTTGGCTACTATTTTTGATGGAGCAACCTCTGACAGTACACCTTTTACCACAAATATGTTGTTGTTGGATAGAAATCTCTAGAGGAGTCTTACACCAGACATATAAATGGCTATTGTATATCACATGAATAAGAATTAACATATGAAGATGTGCAGACCCTGAACTATACGCATTCAATCCATTACTTTTTCTTTCATGGTAGATTTCATTCTACATAGTAGATATGTTGTGCCACTTGAGTGTGTTCGCATAAAAAATTCTAAGGCCAAACCCAGATTCTGATGTGTCATGGGAATTCAACATATGCCTTGTTCACCTAAGAACTACTTGTAACTCATCTTAGGGTACTCATGTACAATCTCACTCATGCCACTTAACAAGTTTCGAAGACAAGGCTCATCGCATCTGACCTTGATCTAAAACAATTAAACAACACAATTTACATCTTGACATGCCATAACACCTGCCATGTCTTAGAATGCCTTGGCACTATGTGGCATCTGTTAACATCCCCTACATTCCTTGGCATGCTTTGACACTCCCTAGGACATCGTGGCACTTCCTGACATGCCTTGGTAGTTTAACATACCTTGGCATTTCCTAGCATATAACCTTGTCACTCCCTCCTTAACACACCCATAAGTCATTGAAACTCCCTCTCACACACTCTTATTTGTTAATTTCCATGCATTTTGTTCTAGTGCTTCCTTATGTTTCCTTGAAACCCCTTAATATTCCCTAGCTCACCATAGCACCTGACACATCTTGTCCTATTTCCTTAACAATCTAGCATTCCTTGGCACTACATAGTATACCTTATCACTCTCTACTTAGCAAACCTAGACATCGCTTACACTCTTGGTTAGAGACTCTTATTCATTCATTTCCATGAAATTTTACCTAGTTCTCCCTTATGTTTCCCTAGCACTCATTATCACTCCTTTACATGTGTTGTTACACCCTAGCACCTATGACATCTTCGCATGTCTCCCTAGCCTCTAGCATTCCTTAACACTGCCTAGCATACCTTGTCAATTTGTCCTTAGCACACCTAGAACTCACTGAAAATTCTAATCACAAACTCTTATTTGTTCATTTCCATTCATTTTGACATAGCTCTCCCTTGTGCTTCCTTGGCACTCCCAGCTAACACTTCCTTACACACATTGGCACATCTTGGTCGCATGTCACCCTAGAACTCTAGTATTCCTTAGCATTGCCAAGCATGCCTTGTAACTCGTCCTTAACACACTTGGAAATCACTAACACTCCATGCCACACACTCTTATTCCTTCATTTCCATGCATTATGACATATTTCTCCCTTATGTTTCCCTAACACTCACTAACACTCCTTAGCACATATTGGCACTCTATCGTCTATTGGCACTGCTTACCATACGTTGTAAATCCCTCCTTAGCACACCTATAACTTGTTAACACTCCCTATCATACACACATTCATTCATTTACATGTAATTGAAACAAGTCCTCCCTTGTGTTACCTTGGCTATCCCTAGCATGTGCTGGCACCACATCTTAGAACCTAGCACACATTGGCATGCCTTAGCACTTGGCATGTCTTGACATGCCTAACATTCCTTGGAACTTTGTATCATGTGTTAGCACTTCCTAAAATTCCATGCACACCTTGGCACTCCCTAGTTTTCATGACCTCATAGATAACCTTACTTTTTCTATGACTTGGGTACCCAACCAAGTCATTGAAAAAATAGTGGTGTGCCTATACCAAAGTCTCCCCTTGTCTCAAAATGATTTTTCCATCCTCTTATCACAATCATAGGCTTTCTTCCTACAAGTCCTAATGTGAAATTCTCCTAAAACACTTCCTCCATGGGACACCTAGAATTCACTGACACTCCCTGGCATAATCTCCTATTCATTCATTTCCATGCACTTTAAACTAGTTCTCCCTTATGATTCCTTGACACTCCAAAACACTCCTTGACATGCATTAACACTATCTTGTATATGTCAGCATGACTTTTCATTCCTTGGCATGCCATTGCACTCCTTAATTATCATTCCCTCATAACTACCCTTATTTTCTTTTAGACTTAGGAACCCAACCAAGTCCTGCCTTAACTACAACTTTACCAAGTTACATTTATTACAACTAGACTATGCCTTGTTCCCCTAATGGACTATAAATCATCTTAGTCTTCTCATGTCCAATATCAACTCATACCACTTAACAAGTTACCAAGTCAAGGCTCACATCCAACAGTGCCCATAAAACAACTAAGCAAGATAGTTTACATCTTCACATGCCATAGCATCTGGCAAGTACAACAATCTATTGGCAATACATGGCACAAGTTATCATCCCCTACATTCCTTGGCAAGATTTTCCACTCCCTACCAGACCCTAACACTCCCTAACACTCCCTAACACTCTAGCATGCCTTGGCACTACCTAGCATATAGCCTTGTCACTCCCTTCTTATCACAATTGGAACTTGTTGACACTCCCTATCACACACTCTTATCTATTCATTTCCATGCAATTTGAACTAGTTCTCCCTTGTGTTCTCATGGCACTCCTTGACACACATTGTCACACCCTAGGACTTGGCACATCTTGGCATGTTTCCTTGGCACTCTAGTATTCCTTGGAAGTACCTAGCATACCTTGTCACTCCCTCCTTAACGCACCTAGAATTCACTGACAATCCCTATCACGCTCTCTTATTCATTCATTTCCATGTATTTGAAACTAGTTATCACTTTTTTTACCCTGACACTCCATAACTCACCCTGGCATGCATTGGCACACCTTAGACCCTAGCACATATTGTCGTCTTTCCCTGGCCTCTAGAATGCCTGAGCACCGCCTAGCATACCTTGTCACTCCCTCCTTAGCACACCCTGAAATCACTGACACTTCCTATCACAAACTCTTAATCATTCATTTGATGCATTATTTTCACCTAGTGCTCCCTTGTGTTTCCATAACGCTCCCTAACACTTCCTAGAACTATCTGGCACACCTTGGCACCTAGCACATATTGGTTGCATGTCACTCTAGCAGGCTAGAATGACTTAGCGTTGCTTAGAATACCATGTGACTCCCCTCTCACCACACCTACAACTCATTGACACTCAATGTCACGCACTCTTATTCATTCATTTCTGTGCATTTTGACCTAGTGCTCCCTTATGTTTCCCTAGCACTCACTAGCACTCGCCACACATTGGCACACCTAACTGCAATGAGTTTCACTAACAATCAATCCAAAAACCCTTCCATAGTCTATCTAGTTACTTGTGCTTCACTAAGATATCAGCGTTAAGTTTATTGTATAGTGTTGAGTGTGAAAATATTACTAGGTGTTTTTACCACATAGAATTATTATAATCTTCCCCATGTACGCAAGGATAACTAAGAAGTATCTCTTATAATCATGCAAGTGGAACTTCAACATGTACATCAAGGTAACCACAAAATATTTATCATATTTACACAATTGAAGGTAATAGGAAAATATTTACATTATATACGTGAATATAATAAGATCAAGAGCATTATCATCATATCTACATATTTACCACAAGACGAGGGTCATTACAACCTCCTAAAAATAGCCATAAGGCCTTCCTCTTTTGCAGCTCCTTGGCCACAAGGGTTTAATTGAAAAACACATAGTTCCTTTAAAGATTTGTAGGTTGAGGCAGCTAGTTCATGCCCTTGAACTTAAAGATAATCAAAATATTTGCAATTTGTTACAATAATAAGTCCATTATGCACACTCCTCATCTTAGAGTTGGGTAGAGAGGGAGAACACCTAATTGATTCCAACCTTGTAAATGAAAAAAATTGCCTACTCATTGGTTGGACACTTCACCACTAGTTGACACCATTAACACACACCAAAAGTCCAAGATAGCCATAATATCTGCCCTACACCCAAGGGCTTAAATTACACCTCTATAAAATGTACCTTCAACTTTATATTTCCCAAGATAGTAATATCCTAACCTTACCCTATTTGTTAGATTTTTGTAACCTTCTCCTTAACTAAAAATTATTTTTCACTATTTAATCCACTTACGATATACTCTCTCTTCTTTGCTCCCACCTAGTGTATGAGAACACTTATGTTTTTAATACAACCAAGTTAAGAGAATGTGTTTCCTTTTCGAATTCCAAAAGTATAACACGTCTATCTCTATAAATTAACAACAAAATCATTTCATAAAAAAGGTAAGCTTAAAATTAAATTAAAATTAGATTATTATTATTATGATAAATACACCGAATATGGAAAAATTGTTTTAAAACACAACCATAAAAAAAAAGTGTTAGTTTATTAAATAAAACTACAAACTTATTAAGCCAGCATAGATCCATCCTAACATGAATCTATCAAGCTCTGAGAGGGATCCATTCTCTCACTGTGCAAACCTCTTTTTTGGTGCCGGGTAGATCTAGGTTAAGATGGGTCTAGGCGGGTTATATAATACTTTATAATATCTATATTTGTATCTATGTGTCTCTTTCTTATTCCCTCTCTCTATTTCACCCCCCAAACATACACACTCTCTCTCCCTCCCTCTTCCTCTCCGCCTCTCTCTCTTCCCTCTATCTCTCCTCTCTCCATCACTCCCTTGTCACTCCCCCTCTCTCTCTAGTTTTTTCCCTCTATGTCTTTCTTTTTCCTTCCCTCTCTCCTACCCTCTAACTTCATCTCTCTCTCCTCTCTCTTCATCCTCTCTCTCCCTTTCTCTCTCACCTCCCTCTGTCCCCCCCATCACTCTCTCTCGCCCCCTCCATATTTGTGCCTCCCTCTCTCTCTCTTTCCCTTCTCTCCCTATCTTTATCCCCACCTATTCTCTCTCTCCCCTCCTCCCTTCTCTCCCTCTCTCTCTATGCATCTATCCCTTGCCACTCCCTTTCTCTCTCCACCTCTATCTCCCTATGCCTTAGTTCTTTCCTCCCTCTCTCCCCCTCAAACTCCATATTTCTCTCCCCACCTCCAACTCCATATCTCTCTCCCCTACTCTCTTTTTCTCTCAATCACCTCTCTCTCTTTCTACCTCCTTCTCTCTACCTCCCCCCATCACTCTCTCACTCTCTCTATCTCTCTCTCTCTCTCTCTCCACCCTCCATATTTGTCATTATCTTCCTCCCCCTATCTTCCCTTCACTTTGCTTCATATAATCACTTGGATCCTTAGCTAAGATAGATCTATGTTGGTTGTTACTAATGTTTGTATTATATAAATTTCACATCTTTAAATACAAAAGTATTCTCATTTTTAATTTTATTAAAACCTTAATTTAATTTATATGGGAATAATCTTAGTAGTTGTGAGGATAGAGAGTTTATATATATCTCAAAACTAATTACAACCCTTTTCCTTATTAGCTTCAAATAAAAAATGCTATAAAATTAAATTAAATTAAAATATTTTTATTGTGAAATAAGATATGGTTTTTGAGCATGTGGTATTGAAAAGGCATGATATTGGCCCATGATATTGTAATAAAGCCTATTTAAAAGTTAATAATATCCATGGTAAAGTGGGGGTGGTTAAGAATCTTGTCATATTGTTATAAAATATTTAGATTGTGAAATAAGGTATGATTTTTTGGCATGTGGTATTGATAAGCCATGGTATTAGCCCATGCTATTGTAATAATGCTTATTCACAAGTTCATAATATGAATGACAAAGCGGGGGTTAATATCCATGATTAAGAATCCTATCATATTCTTATAAAATATTTTGATTTTGAAATAAGTTATGTTTTTTTGGGTATGTGATATTGATAATCCATGGTATTGGCCCATGGTATTGTAACAAATTCTATTTCCAAGTTAATTATATCCATGTTAAAGTGACAATGAATATCATGGTTAAGAATATTTTCATATTGTTATAAAATATTTTGATTGTGAAATAAGCTATGTTTTTAGAGCATGTGGTATTGATAAGCCATATTATTGGCCCATGGTATTATAAGAAAACCATTTTTTTACAAGTTAATAATATCCACTATAAAGTGGGGGGGGTGAATATCCATGGTTAAGAATCTTGTCATATTGTTATAAAATATTTTGGTTGTGAAATAAGTTATGGTTTTTGTGCTTGAGGTATTGATAAGCCATGGTATTGGCTCATGGTATTGTAACAAAACCTATTCACATTTTAATAACAAAATCAAAATATAACAAATTGAATTTTATTATTTTTATTATTAATTGAGCCAATATTTAGATTTTTGCACTCATCCCCATAATTTTGACTTTTATTATTACTATTACTATTATTCTTTAACTAAGCCCATATTTAGAATTGTTTATGTACTTAGATTACACCTACATATCTACTTTATACTCTATAAATATTGTATTTATTGTTTTTTGGGCAGGGAAAGTTTAACATTTTTGAAAAAAATCATCCTTGATTTTGATGTAACAAAGCCCTCCTAATTCGAATCTTCATTTACTTTCTAAAACAAGTAGTATATTTTCACTTTTCATAGGGTGGAGGGAAAACTAGTAGAAATTTTCCCATTTCACAGGCAGGAGGAAAACGAGATTTAAGAGAGTTGTGAATTAAATTTTCACTTTTCATAAGGCGGAGGGAGGGAAAACTAGTAGCATATTTTCACTTTTCACAAGGAAAAAGGAAAACAAGATTGAAGAGAGTTGTGAATTAAGATTTTACCAATAGCAGATTAATATGGAACCCCACTATTAGATCTTCAATCCATTAATGGTGCCCAAGTATGTTTCATTTCTAACCTCTTTGAATTTACACCCCTTTTAGTTTTCTTCCACACAGGGAGGAGTTCAAAATTCACCATTTTTTTCATCCTTTCTTTTAAGTTTACGAGTAGCATATTTTCACTTTTCACCAGGTAGGAAGGAAAACGAGATTGAAGAGAGTTGTGAGTTAAGGTTTTACCAGTAGCTAGTTAATATCAAACCCCACCATTGTATCTTCAATCCATTAATTTCGCCCAGGTATGTTTCATTTCTAACCTCGCTGCATTTCCACCCCACTTTTAGTATTCTTCCACACAAGGAGGACTGGTTCAAAATTCACTATTTTTTCCATCCTTTCTTTTAAGCTTAAGAGTAGCATATTTTCACTTTTCATAGGGTGGGAGGGAAAACGAGATTGAAGAGTGTTGTGAATTAAAGTTTTACTAGTAGTAGACTGATATCAAACCCCACCATTAGACCTTCAATCCATTAATGGCACCCATGTATGTTTCATTTCTAACCTCACTACGTTTCCACCCCACTTTTAGTCTTCATCCACACAGGGAGGAGTACACACACCTTAGATCCCTCACCATTGGATTTTCAATCCATTAATGGTTCCTAGGTATGTTTTCTATCTCTAGCCTCTACCTTTTCACCCCACTTTTAGTCGTGTTCCACACAGGGAGGAGTACACACACCTTAGATCTCTGGTTCAAAATTCACTATTTTTTTCATCCTTGCTCTTAAGTTTACGAGTAGCATATTTTCACTTTTCACAGGGTAGGAGGGAAAATGATATTTAAGAGAGTTGTGAGTTAAGGTTTTACCTCTTCAATCCATTAATGATGCTCAAGTATGTTTCATTTCTAACCTTGTTGCATTTCCACACCACTTTTATTCTTCTTCCACACAAGGAGGAATTCACTATTTTTTTCATCCTTTCGTTTAAGTTTAAGATTAGCATATTTTCACTCTTCACGGGGCAGGATGGAAAACAAGGGAACATAGGTAAAAGCATATGTATTGTTCCTTCTTTTATGGTTTGTCTCTATAGGGTTGATTTTACTTGGTGTACATTGTATGCCTCTCAAAATTTCTCTTTAGGAAATCCTATTTTTATTCTTTCCAAGAAAAAATCTTTGGGGAACCCCAATGGATGTTTCCTCACATTCATGGATGGCATCCCTGGCAAACCCATTGGCATTCAATAGTGCAGCTCACCCAAGGAATTTCAAACAGGGCACCTTCCAGCATAGAACAAGCCAAATACCCAGTAACATTAATGACATTTGGTTGGGCTAAGCCCTTGGGCTCAATAAATCATAATCAATTACACTATTTTCCATCTTAACATACTGATCCTATTTAACATTTTGTTAGAGTAACCGTAAAAATCCAAGCTTGTTCCTATTTTTATTTTGGTTTTGAATTCCTTCTTTTGTGTGGTGAAAACTTTATATGACTATATAGATATTTATTTTTGTTAGAGTATATGTTGAAAAGTGGATGCTCTCTTACATTCTAACCTGTCTGTTATGTATTGATGGAGTTCACTTTCATTAGTTTTGACCAAAGAACTGTGTCATGCATGTATACAAGGATTTTTGTATCACTATTTATAAACTGAACATTGTCCTTAAACAAGCAAAGTAGATCCTTAATGCTACATGTTTGTATCTCAAGGAACTTCCAATCCTAGTAAATGAGGTGAAATTTAAGTGTTTCCAGAATCCAAATCCTAGGTTTTGTGAATTCACTCATATTTGGTCCTGGAAAAGTGAATTGAAATTAAATTATTTCCAAATCTTAAGTTCTGTGAATTCACTCATATTTGCTGTTGGAATGTTTTGACCAGACGGGAAGAATTTCTTTTAGTTGCATTCAAATTTTCCAAAAATAATACTAGATTTCTCCACTAAAATTCTCCTTGAAATGGATTTGGGATTGAAAATTTTGTAAATATTTTTAGGGAAAGAACCCAAAATACTTTTTCCAGATTAGAGCTTTACAACACTAGGCACTAAAGCAATCTTCCATTTTCTGCTGCAAATGTCTGATATAGACTTCCTAAAAACTAATAAAAAATTAGGTAGATGGGTTTGATGGACTAAATAGCTTTTAATGAATAATCACTTAACATAAATGATATATTAGGTTGCATAAATATATAACTTAGAAGCACAAAATCAAGAAGAAATCTCAATGAGATTGACATATTCTTAATTGCATTGAATGAGGCCAGGAATAACTTTTACTAGAGGGTGTTGAAAATGGCATGATTTTGTTCTAGTTGGATAGATTTAGAACTAAAAATCAGCAGTTTCCTTGCTTGCATAACTTGGGAAGATTTTTCTATCTCAAGTCTCAACGTTATTGAATAATATGATTTATGTCTTGCAATGTGGAGATATGTTGTGATACCACTTTCTAGTAAATCTGAAACTAATTGTTGCATGAAGACAAAAAATATCTCTACCAATTTGTAGTGGAATAGAACAGAAATAAAACACAGTTACACTATAGCAAAAAAAACAATTTTTTCTAGGGAACCCAACTGAGAAGACCCTCTGCTAGTTGTAGAAATTTAAAATACTATGCACATTAGACTTTGAGACACCTTCTTCAAGACCAGGTTCATCGATGCTTATTTCTTTCCATATTCATTTTCATAAGAATTAGGGTTGTTGTCCATCAAAACAGAGTGGCTAGAAAGTGTCTCTTTGATTTCGCAAAGCACATCAGGATGAACTTCATCCAAGAATCCTCTAGAAGGCTCGTCAATAGCAAGAAGAAAGGTATTTATTTTATTTTATTTCATTACATGCATCCATCATAATCATTGATTTGTCTTCATTTCTTTCACAATCATTTTCAATGTTAGATGTAAAAGGTAATTTAGTATGATATAATCCTTAGGTAACCAACCTCAGACATATTGTTGGTTAATTTGTGTTGTTTGAAGTTTATTGAGTTTGAGTTTTATCATGAAGCTACTAGAAGTGTACTGGAATGGGTGAGTTGATTATCTTGATAACAATGTTATGGTTTGATCTAGTCCTTGAAAGGAACATATAGTTGATGGTCAGAATTTCTCATTCCTTTCCTTTTTTTATCTTCGCATATAACAAATGTCTTTAGGTTATAGCCTCTAGCTAGATATATATAGTAACTGCCACTTAGTAGTTGGATGCCATCATTTTGGAGCTTGAGCTTACTCAACTTACCTTTTTTTGAGTTGAAAATGTCATTAGATCTCATTATATCATCTATTGTAGAGCATGAATCCAATTTACTCTGTTTTAGTTAAAAACGTAATTAGATCTTGCTATATCATATTTTGTAGAGAATGAATCCAATTTCTCATAGTCCATTTGCTTGAGGTATAACAAAGCTACTTTAATTCATTAAACATACTTTTCATATTTTATTTGTTGATTGTGATTCTGCAAGCTAAATTTGCATTGAAAAAGGGGCATATTTAATGAAGTGTGGAAGGAGAGGAAAGCTTCAGTTATGTCCTTTGAAACTTTCTAAGGTATGTAATAAAAATTTTAAAAAATTCTCCATAGAATGTTGTGCTTTAACTTTTTCTTTTGATAATGGATTGTTTATGTGATCTCCCCTCTCTTACACACAACCAAACTCCAGATATACATGGTTTTTTGGGATATGTGGACAATGAACAGATTTATGCTAACCATTTTCTAGAAATTTGCACAGTAGAATATCAAGCATTTACAGTTGAATATTTCCTTGCCACTACATTAGATTTGAAGAGTCAAACTCCTATTTTTCAGTCATATAGCTCACTTTTAAATTAATTTATTGCTGACTTTGTATAGGCCTTCCATCGAAGGGCAAAGAGTGATCACTACCATTTCTTAATCTTTCAGCGGACCATGTAATGATTCCAAATGTGTATAAATTAGTGGCTCCTTGGAGAATCCCAAGAGTGGCGCTATTGTAGCAACAAGAAATTCATTTATTTTGAGTTCTTCATTAGTCCATTGATAGTATATTCTTATTCCATATAATACCTCAACAGTGTATGATCAAATTACAATTAAGCTGATCATAATATTTTGACTTACCCTCTTTTAGATAGAAACTAGAGTGCGTGTCAAGCTTGCACATCACAATTGTATCATGCAAAGTTTACCTGGGACAAGTTTTGTGGATCTAAGTATCAAGGTACATGTTGGAATTGAGGAGGCAACAATACTACAAAGTGGGCAAGAGGTTTCACAGTTAACCTAGATTTCACATTATGGTTGGAGTTGATTTGTTGGCAAGAAGCTGGATACCCCAACTTGCTTTTTATTACTTAGTACAATATTGAATCCTTCGACACATTTCTCACTCAATTTTCATTAAGTGATGGGTTTTCTCAGAAGTGTTGCACACCTATAATCTTTAGTAGAGTTGTTTTTAAGTCTTCAGAGGTGGTTAGTTTTTCAAAGCACACACATACAAGAAGAGGAGAAATAATATGATCGGGTAATTTGAAGTTATCTACCTGTGAATAGTGTGTCCCCATTCATAAACCCAAGGACTCGCTCTACTTATTTCTATTGAACAAATTTGGGACTTTCCATGAATCATGAGACAATTCCAACCCCATAACTATAAATTTCTTATTTAGGTCTATACCCAATAGATTAGAATCTACACAAGGAGAACTCCATTCCTATTTCGAAAGAACCTACAATCGACTTGTACCATGCTATTTAATATTTTCTATATTTACTCACATCCTTCGTCTATGACCTAAAGATGCAAGAGACTACCTTCGATTTTCTACACTAACGATCCTTAAAAATAATAACGTGTGCCCAAATATATCATTTCAAATGATTTATGTAGCTCACCTTTTGGCTTTTCAATTATTGAAGTTCTTACCTATATTGATGAGAACTTCTACAACCAATACCACAGTGAAAATATATGTTATAGTTTTATCCGTGTTTCTCTGAAGCCTTTTCTCCTTTAGTAGAGAAGCAATACACTGTAGTTTTCATTTGGGGAGAAGTGTACCTAGTAGCAACCTTGGCCTATGTGCAGATGGGTTGAATGCACCTTAGACTCTATCTATTATTTTGAAGGTGTTTCTCCTTCAACAATACCTCATCATAGTAGAAAATTTCAGTCTGCTCCTTTAGTAGATGCATGCAACCTTGGGATACATGTTGTAGGTTATAGTTTTCCTATGAGGTTGTACAAGGGTTGAAAGAAGTGCATCAATTTTAGGAATACTTAGTATGATTTTATAGATTGACTTAGATGCTCAATTTTCTTAATTTAGGTGTTTTTCTTAATTCTATTTTATGCACAAATTTATCTTTAAAAAAAGTGCATAGTAGAGAAGGGTTCTATATTTTGAGAAGGGGACGCACTTCTAAGTAGGAGGTACTCTATTCTAGGAAGCTTTTGCCATTCAGGTTAGGTGCTTTATCCAAGAATCCCAAGGGGTGTTATTGTAGCTGTTAGCACCTAAATCTACCTTAGGCTAAAGGAAGGCAAAATTCAGGGTAACCACAAACCACGCTCAGTCTGTTAGCTAACCCTACCAGAACAAGAGAGGGATCTCTCCATGTCACGCTCAGTGAATAAATAAAAAATATGGTCTGAGATGACTTACAATGGATATTGATTTTAGGCTACGTAAATAGATATGGAACAAGAGGAAATTTTTGACAAATGACTGAGTTTTCTGGGATGTATGGGACCAAAGAAAAGCATGAGCAGAGAGTTTAACACAAAGGCACAAATTACTTCGTGAGGAAAGACAGGTGGAAAGTATAGCAATTAAATTTGAAATAATGCGAAATGGAAATATTGTTTAGGAGGGTGAAAAGGGCATAAATACATGAATCCTTTTCAATAGAAGAAGAATACAGAACGTGAAACTTTCCCAAAGGCAGAGCAACAAACATGAATTCTACCTTTTCTTACTTAGAAAGCATTCAACTAGAAATGAATATGAATGAACTGTGAAACATAATGAGATACATATGGAACAGAAGGAAAATACTTTTGCTAAACTCACACCATAGGAATCTCATGAATGAGAGCCGCAACCTTTCATTAATTCTCTATCAAGATGTACAAAGAGTAACTAAGTTTCTCTCTCACAGTCTCCCAGAAATTTCAACCAACCCTTTTTGCAAATGGTTGTTTCATACAATAAATAGACTTTTCCATCAGGAAATGGAATGACCGAAAGTTGGGGAGTTTTTAAAATCATTACAAACTGGAAATTAAAAGCCAACCATTAGTGACAGTGCAACATTACAAAAATAACAAAATTCTAGCATAGATTTTTTGGGTGACTGCTTGCCTTCCTTTTGCCACTTGGATAGAAGCCAACCTTTAGTGAGAATGCTTTTTAAACTTTGCCTTAGGTTTTGGGAAAAATGTATTGTAAATGAACGGGCCCACTTGGAGAAAATCTGAATCGAAATTTCGCGAAGCGGAAGTGATTTTGGCTTTTGGGTCTCTGTGCACCGCGCCCAAAACTATACGCATCGCGCCACTTTGGAGGTGGTTTTGAGGTACATTCTGAAGTCCCAATTGTGCCCAAGTTTTCTTGTTAGAAATCCCTACCTATCTACTTTCCAGCCCAAGTGGAATTTCTGAATTGGGTGCTCATTTGCCCCTCCAAAACTTCAATCTCGCAAGACTGCTTCCTGTGTGTCAAAATAGGGGTGGACAGGTGATGTTTTGAGTGTTTTTGACCTTCTGGGGACTCAAAACTTGCCCAAACTTCTTGGCCATGCACCAGTAGTCATGATTTTTCATGTCGAATCCAAAAATATAATTTTTTTTCCATTTAGAGCTCCCTAGCATAAGCGCGCACTAGCGGCACGACGCATAGGGAGAAAAACCCTGTTTTTGTACAAAAATTTGTCAAAAGAACAAAAATGCCCCAAATTTTTTGAAATTTGGGCTGGAGCTTCTCTATGAAGTGCCATGCTAGGCCGTAGAGGCTTCAGCCAAGATTCAGAGCTGATCTTGCTCTTTTTGCCTCTTTTGGATTTTTGTTGCTTTCCTGAATTTCGCCTTCAAATTCCTTATCCGAGCCTTGGAACTCATGTTGCATGCCCTATAGTGATAAACCATATGCCTCAATAATGTTTTGTCCTTGTTGGCCTTTTCTAGTAGTCTCTCAAGGTTGATGTTGATCCGCTCAAGCCAAGACTCTTTGTCATCATTAACCTCTTGCTCTAATGGAGTGAGCTCAATCCTCCTCTGTTGGGTAGATCGGCGATTCTCGTGGATGTTTTGCAGCTCCATGGCCTCCTTCTCATCTTCAAGTTGTTTATTCCTATGCTCCAAGTACCTGATAATCCACTTGGCCCTCTCCAAATTGAGAGACAAGGCTTGGATCTCTGTTTGCTGCTCCTGGATGATCCTTCTAAGTTTGGCACTCTCCACATCTGTATCATCATCATGAATGAGAATGAAGTCGACCTCTAATTCACCTAATGGCCCCTCATTATGCATGGGCTCCTTGCCCCTATCCTGTACCTGTGCTACTGATGTCAGAAGCGAGGTCCCTTCCACCGCAAGTGGAGATAACACTCACTTTGTTGCTGCGAACAAATGTCTAATGCCTCTCTGATATGTGATGAATACTGGCACACTAGTGGTCTCATGGTGTTCATACTGATGAGAAAGAACACCTATCTCATGTTCAACCTCTGATAATCCCTATGCAGTGTTGAAGAGGTCACGGGAGATGAAATCATCCCAAGTAATGCCCTGTAATCCCAGCTGATGAACCACCAAAATATTAATAAGAGCAAAATGATAAACAATGTTAAGTTTCTTTTGAGGGGTTTTATGCTGCATGGAGGTGTTCATCCACTCTATGTTCTGGCAAATGAAATATGGGATGTTCATCATCCGTATCCTGGTAAAATGCATGAGTAACCTGATGTGATAAGCATATAAATGAGAGAACCTTCCCTCACAGCTAAAATATTTCATGATGAACTTCATTAGAGGAGCATATTCACCTTTCAGATATTGGAATGGAAAGGCTCTTTTGAGTTGCCTCAAGAAACTAGCTTTAATGTATTTCTCATAATGCTGCTGATCAATCTTCTATTTCTTGTGCCATGGTTCTCCAACGTTCAGTATGTTGGTTGCTAATGAGACAAATTCATGTGTAAGTGTGAAGGTGACACCGGCTAAGATAACGTGATCTCCATGTATGTGAAGCACAAAAAGGCGAGCCAAGTCATGATGAAATCGAACAGAAGCCACCTTTTGATAAAACTCAAAGCATGACAAATGCTCGAAACATGACATAGCAGAAGGTAGGCCTGCAATTCCGTAAGGGTGGTTGGTTCTTCCCTAACATGTCTGCCACCTTTATGAGGTCTCTAGGGAGCATGTTCTTCTGAGGATGAGTCACTTTGGGTTTCCTTTTCATAATTCGATGAATGATGAGATGCCATGACTACTGTATCAAATTCCTTGAAGAAAATATGTTGTTGTATATGGACTGTGCTTGGACTGCCCTTTAATGATGTATGAAACTCTCTGTTGTTATGCAATATATTTGAATTCTACCACCAAGGGGAACAATGCAAAAGGGACTATTAGGAAGGGGAATAATATGAAGGGATTAGGTATTATGGGGAGAAATGTTGTTTAGGGACAGGTAGGAAGGTTTGGGAATTTGTATAAGGTAGGATTTTGGGGTTTTAGATTTGACAAATGAGTGGAAGGGATACGGAATAGGATTTTAGTAACATTTTAGGGTAGGGAAAAATGGGAAAAATGGAATAGGGGAGAAAGGAATGATGGAAAGAAGGGAAAGATGAAAGGGAGGAGGAACCTTGGCATCAACACGACGAATTCGCAACCCTAACAACAATGGTTTTAATGACTTTATGTGGTTGGGTTTAAGAGGTTTTATTGCAACCATAAATTACCATAAACCATCATCATACTAATAAGAAAATGGATGAGCAACCGAGATGACGACCCTACCTGGCAATTTCAAAAATTTGTTGCAATTTGGAGCAAAATCGGGCCTCTATTTGTATATGCTGCACAGCATACACAGTGCACCGCACTGTTTGTGTGCACCACACCCGTGTTGTTTAACACAATATGCTCGCGCCCAGTGCACCGCACTCCCTTAGTGCATCGCGCTCCCTCAGTGCACCGCGCCCCTCTGCCTGTCCACCGTGCCTATCAACACACCTCCAACTTCACCCAAAACATGCGCTAGCTCTCACAATCACTTTGAAATGCTTCTCTCTAACCTTGGTGTGCAAAATGACATTGATTCTTATGAAAACTCTATATAAAGAGATGGGAGTCATGGTTTTGAATTTTGTTTCTTCAAAGCCCACTTTGGTAATGTTTTGTTTTGGCACTTTTTCCATGATTTAATTCAACTCTGTATTTCACTTTTCCTTTTTGGTTTTTTAACTAAAATGATGAAATTTTTGGCACTTTTTGTAGAGGTAGCTGACATGCATTTGGCCAAGGAAACCATGACTGCAATTGAAGAGATCAACTGGGTTTTGAAGAACAATTGTAAACTATCAACATAACGATGAAAATCTTTAAATCACAACTTTTTAAGGGCCTCCCTCTGGCCTGCATAGCTTTATTGGACATGGTTGAAGACCAAATTGACTAATACTTAGAGCTAATGACTGAAATGAATCTTTTCCATTAAAATATCAAACATTAACTGTCATGGACTTTAATAAACATTGATGAAAAGACCATAGCTAGCAGGTGTCAGACATGATGGGTAAGGGTTAATGACTGACAAGGCCTTCCCGTCAGATTATGGCATGCCCCTAGCGAAATGTAGCTAAGTGGATGGAGCGAGACACCTAAAAATGAAATGCAGAAAGAGTTTTGATCTCTAATGGAGGACTGACAAGACCGACTCTAACATTGGCTCCAATGGGGGATGGTAGCTCCTTGGAGGTGCTAAGAAGAGCAAATCTCTGGAAGAGCTAGACAGTGCCTTTCATCTATTGGGCTATGGAGTCATCATTTTGACCAATAACACAAGACTCTGACTCATTAATGAAACTGAAATGACCGAAAAAATCACTCAAATTTGTTCTTGAAATGACTTGAAGACTGATTCGACAAACTGAAATAAAATGGTATTTACAGTGAAAGTGGAAGCAACGTCAACAAGTCAGAAATGGTACTGCTCGAGTAGCAGACCATTGATCGGCCCTCCTGGACAATCTTCCCCATTCATTTCCTTTAGAAGAAAGGCATTCTGGCCTTGATATGCTGCAATCTTGAAGGGACCTTTCCAGATATTCTCGAACTTACTATGCTTACCCTTTTCGTCATCCCTTGCATCCCACTTCAGCACCACATCATCCAACTAAAATTTGTCCGCCTTTGCTTTTTTGTCATAAATTTTCTTAATCTTCTCATGCAACTTGGAAGTGTTTTGGAAAACTTCTCCTCTGGTCTACAGCAAGTGGACCATTTGATTCAATCTTCTCTGCATAGGATCATCTTCACTACTGGCCTCCTGAAGAAGCTTGACTACCGGGCCTGCGAGAGAGGTAGGAAACACTGTATCAACTCCATAAACAAGCTTAGAAGGGGACATACCAATGGATTTCTTCTGACTGACCCGATCTTCCCAAAGTGCATTGACCAACCTCTTATGCCAACTCTTCTTGTTTATTTCCAGCAACTTCTTAATGATGTTGACCAATGATTTATTCGAAGACTCCGCCAGTCCATTTCCTTGCAGATGATAGGCAGTTGAGTGACCCAAAATGATGTTATATTTATGACAAAACTCTACCATCCTTTTCGATTTGAAATCTGCTGCATTATCAGTGATTAACTTACTCGGGCAACCAAAGCGAGATAGGATGTTATTTTCAAGGAATGAAATAATTACCGCATCTGTAGATTGTCTGGTGGGAATTGCTTCGATCCATTTTGTGAAATAATTTGTTGCTGTGAGGATCCATCTATGCTGACCGGAAGAAGCAGGATGAATTTCACCAATGAAATCTAACCCCCATTGCTAAAAGGGGGCACTCACCTCAATGGTCTTTAGTGGCAAAGGCTGTAATCTCTGCCTTCCTTCAAAAACCTAACATTTATGATAGCTCTTGACAACCTTATATACATCAGCAAATAATGTCGGCCAATAGTATCCTGCTCTTAGGACTTTATTTGTTGTCATTTTCCAAATGAGGTGACCACCATAGTCTCCCTCATCGAAATCCTCCATGACCTACTTTGCTTCTTTTTCCACCAAATAATTCAATACAACGCCACCGGGATCTTTCCAATAAAGTGCAGAATTTAAAATGCAAAACTTGGCAACCTTCAATTTGAGAGTTCTAGCTTTGTTTCTAGTCATGCCAGGTGGTGGTGACAAATTTTTAAGCACATATATGATATCTGAATACCACAGAGAAACAGTAAACATTTCAGATACCTGAATTGACGAAACTTCCTCATTCTCATCGGACATAGTAGCGATCAGATTTATGTCTAAGGCGTGCAAGTTTGATTCGGCCATTAACTTTGCCAATCCTTGTCCTTTAACAAGATTTGTGGGTTTTATTTCCACATCATACTCCAAAAAAGCTACAATCCACTTGCCTCGTCTCCCTTCCGGATCTATCTGCACTAAAACATCTTTGACAGCAGCGTTAAGAACATAAGCCAAAATACGAGAATGCAGAATATATACCCGAAAATCTTTCAATGCTTTCACAAGTACAAGGGCTTGCTTCTCAATGATGTTGTATTTTAAGGCTACATCTCTTATGGCTCAGCTGGAGAAAGCAATTGGTCTTTCATGATCATCTTTTTTCTACAACAACACAGCTGCCATAATATGCTCTCAAGTGAATGAAAACAATATAAAATCCTGAGTGTAGTCCGGGTTGATTAGAACTGGAGCTGAAGAAAGAGCCAATTTGACTAAATTGAAATATTTTACAACCTCTTCCATCCATTTCACTTGGCTATCCTTCTTAAGCATGTTTGTAATCTCTCTTAGGTGTTTAGCAAGATTAGGGACAAAGCGGCATAGAAAATTCATTTTACCATTAAAAGATTGAATCTCTTTCTCATTCTGGGGCAGATCAGTTTGCTAGATCACTTGTACACATGTTGGGTCAATACGTATGCCATCTTTTGAGATAATGTGCCCGAGTATTTTGCGTTCCTCCATGGCGAACAAGCTCTTTTTTGGATTCAGCGATAAGCCATATTTTCTACACTTTTGAAAGACAATTTTCAAATGGTACATGTGTTCTTCATCAAATTTGGAAAACACTGTCAGATCATCCAGGTACACCACCAAAAAGACATCCTTCTCATTTGCGAAATCCAAGTCCATTGCACGCTGAAATGTTGCACCCGCATTCTTCAAACCAAAAGGCATTTTAGCGTAATGAAAAGTTCCCCACAGAGTGGTGAACGCTGTCTTGTCTCGGTCATCTTCATGGATAGAAACTTGGTTATATCCAGAATAACCATCAAGTAGTGACGTACGAGATGCTCCCACTACTCGCTGAAGTATATGATCCATTTTATGTAGTGGATAGTTATCTTTCAATGAAACATTATTGAGATTTCTAAAATCAACGCACAAGTGAATCTCACCTGTCTTCTTTCGAAAGGGCACCAAATTAGAGATCCAATCCGAAAATCTGATGGGAACAATGATTCCTAATTTCTACAACCTGTTTATCTCCTTTTCAATTGATGGCATCAGCTTTGGATTTAGCATTCTAAACTTCTGTCTGAAATATTTCTGATTGGGCTTAATAGGTATAGTGTGATGTATTATATTGGTACCATATGTCTTCAAGTCACAATAGTCCCAAGCAAACACATCGGCAAATGAAGACAACAAAATGATATATTGGGCTTTTATCCTTTGTGGCAATGATTTAGACAGTTTTACCATTTTAGGATTAGCGGTTGTTCCGACATTGACCTCTTCCACACCCTTCTCTGTTGGCTGCAATGTTGGTTTGCGGGCCACATCATCTTGAGCAAAGAGTTCTTCTAAAGGTATCAAGACTTTAGGAATAATGTTATTATTTAACTGCAACACGTCCATTTGATTGATCTGCACATCATCTTTACCACTATCTTTACCATCATCATTTTCTACATCAATTGAGGTTTCTTTGAACTTACCTTTGTTTTGCAGAAAATCATCAATCTCCTCATCATCTTGGAAAACTTGCCAATATCTCTAATTGTCCGGGACAGTCAGATGATGCTTGACATGGATTTCGAATTTATTACTGGAGTTCATTGGGATCTTCAAACTACTTGTTGCCTTAGCAAGAGCATCAACAATGCTATTTTGCACACGAGGCACACACGTCAAGGTATATTCTGAAAATAATTTCAGCATGTCTAGAACTGCATTTCAGTAAGCCCGCATCCGAGGATGCTTCGCTTGATATTCATCTCTGACCTGCTTAATCACCAATTCGGAGTCGCCATATACTGCAATCCTCTTAACATTCAGCTTTCTTAGAATTTTTAGGCCAGCAATCAGAGCTTCATACTCAACTTCATTGTTTGAACAATCAAAAGCTAATTTGTAAGAGAATACCCGCACGTTTCTAGGCACTTTGTTCGGGCTGGAGAAAGGACTGTGTACCCAAATACCAATTCCAGCAGCATCATTTCCCACTACTCCATCAAAATCCATGGTCAACAAACCTTCTTCCTCTTCTTCCAAGTGCTAAAAATCTGTTTGTTGTGCTTTGTCTGCTTGTTGTCCATTACTTTCCACTGATCGCTCCACGGTGTTATGCTATTCTTGTCCTTCTTTCTTTAAAACTCCTTTGAAATTTTCTGTTATTTCCAGAATATTTTCTGCTTCTACTAACTGACTATCAATATCATTGAAACTATCAGAATACAAAATGAAAGACTCTAAATCTGTATGTACATAATTAGTCGGATGATTTATTGGTTTCTCCTTACTTGAAATCATGTATTTCATTTTTTGTTCTCGATACAATTTCCTCATTTGGACAAACATCAGAATTGTTGCATAGGAGAAATCTAGTTGTAGTGTCCCTTTAAATTTTGCTACCCAAGACCTGGAAAGAAGCATGCCAAACCTGGGAGGAATATTTGCTACAACAATATCCATCAAAACATTCTTCATTTGGATTTGATCCAGACTCACAACCAAGTCTTAAATGAGCCCGATACATCTTACTTTGCTGGAATCAAATAAGTAGAGATCATGGTATTTGCGGGTGATGACCAAACCCAGCTTATCCATGAGAGGCTTGGGCATGAGATTGTGAGAGGCTCCCGAATCGAACATGGCATTATGTAACATAAAATCATGCAATCCTAAACTGATATAAAAATGTGGCACATCGTTATCTGGAGACTCACCATTCGATGCTGGCCCAAAAATCATTTCGGGTTGATCATCTTCGACATTCACCATATCGGTCATTGGGTCAAAATTCAAAATTTTAGACACTTGCCCTCTATAACTGTTGTTCCTCATTATTTTAGTCAAAGGAATGGATACCTTCAATTTAGAAATTTCATTCTCTAAATTAAAAGAGGAAATATTTTCTACCTCTTTGGCTAGGATTTCTTTCCTTTCCTTTTCTTTAGATGCAATTGGCTGATTTGATTTTTCTGCTGATGGTGATTTGCTGCTATCAAGATCAACCACCTCCTTTCCTTTCCTTTGTGCAACTGATGAATCATTCTTTGATGCCTCAACGTCCTTCCTCTTCTGAATTGGTTTAACTGGCACGTCTCTGTTTCTAAGTGAATATCGTTGCTATTAGGCGGACAAAGCATTCATATAGCCTCTTTGGTACTCATCTAATTCTTCCTCCAAAATGGTGTCATTGGCTAGAATGAAATTTGCATCTTTGTGTGTAGCTGAACTTTCTGCATACTCCTCATCCTCAATAATATAAATAGGAAAATCATCAGGAGTAAAGAAGTGGTTTTCTTCACCTATTATATTCCCTTCCTCATCTAACTCTGGTCCACGCACAAAATTTTGCTGCAAAAGTGGCTGTACTAGATGCTGTGTTGTCTGATCTTGGGCTCGCTGATATCTCTGCCTCATTCTATATTGTGGCTGTAGCTAGCCACAGAACTTAGGATTTCTAAATTCTGGCTCAGGTTTGTCAAGTTTCACCCTTTCAAGCATTCACTCTACCTTCCGGAGTAATTGATCTACCGAGGAAGATTCTTCTTTTACAGTGACCTTCTTTTCCACCTTTTCTCTAGCCCTCTTGGTCAACAGATTTGCTTAAGCACTGACTGTGATCTTCTACATGTCTTCCATTGTGGCCGGTTCTCTCTCTCTTAATTGATAAGCCATGTCAGCATCAAAACCATCTGGAAACTTCACCATGATAGCCCCACAGGTGGCCTTAGATGATCGGGAATTTCATTATAAACGAAATTGAATCTAATGTAGTAGTCTTGGACCAACTAACTAGCATTTCATTTGATTTACTCATATTCAGCCAAAATTTGGAGAGGGTTCTTTTTCACTTCCCAGCGGCCTAAAAATTGTCTTTGCAGGTCGGCCAAGGTAGCGATACGTGCAGCCGACAAACCTCTGAACCATTTCCTCACTTCACCTACAAATTTCTGTACAAAGAGTCTCATTGCCACATTCTCCGCATCGATCTTGTGAAGGTCACAAAAATCTGCCATTCTGTCCACATGTTGATGAGCGGTAATGTTGTTAGGAGCGCCATCAAACAATGGGATTTTGCTTTGATAATCTGCAGGCATATCATCTAAAACTTGAGGCAATGCAAAAGGTGCAAAACGGGCAGCCATCACTCTTGGTAGGTTTGGTCTTGGAGGTGTTGGAGGAGTGTGTGCAGTTTGTAGGGGATTAACAATTGGAGTTTGAAGCTGTGTCACAATATAATTATCAATTGACCGGTTAGACCTTTCAGTTTCTAAGTCTACAAGAAACTGTGGATTGGGGATAGTAGAGTCAACTGCCCTTTCGAATTTGGTCTTGAACAATGATATTTTAAACTTCTCATCGAAATCTAGCTCTTCAAGATACTCAAAAATGTCAGGACATGAAAGGGATTTGAACACGAGAGATATAGAGCTCTCTGGATGACAAAGTCTTGGAATCAAATTGGGATTTTCATATATGCGAGGAGGATCTGGATCTAGATTAGCTCTGGTATATCTTCTAGAAGCCAGCGTGCTATAAAAAAAAAGAAATCAAAAGGACATGAATAGCTTACTCAGCCTATCAAATCCTAAACTTATCATCCGGAAGCTTAGAATTATCAAAAGTAAGGGGTGATTGTAGTTTAAGCCTACCGTTTATGCAACAAAGAAGACTCAAAAACAAAAATTTAGTTCCCCAGTGGAGTCGCCACTATGTTAGAACCTAAATCTGCCTTAGGCTGAAGGAAGGCAAAATTCAGGGTAACCACAAACCACGCTCAGTCAGGTAGATAGCCCTACCAGAACAGGAGAGGGCTCTCTCTGTGTCATGCTCAGTGAATAAATAAACAATATGGTCTAAGATGACTTACAATCAATATTGATTTTAGGCTAGGTAAATAGATATGGAACAATAGGCAATTTTTGATAAATGACTGAGTTTTCTGGGATGTATGGGACAAAAGAACAGCATGAGCAGAGAATTTAACACAAAGGCATAGATTACTTCGTGAGGCAAGATAGGCGGAAAGTCTAGCCATTAAATTTGAAATAATGTGAAATGGAAAGATTGTTTAGGACGGTGAAAAGGGCATAAATACGTGAACCCTTTTCAACAGAAGAAGAACACAGAACGTGAAACTTTCCCAAAGGTAGAGCAACAAACATGAATTCTACCTTTTCTTACTTAGAAAGCATTCAATTGGAAATGAATATGAATGAACTGTGAAACATAACGAGATACATATGAAATAGAAAGAAAATACATTTGCTAAACTCACACCACAAGAATCTCATGAACCAGAGCTGCAACCTTTCATTAAGTCGCTGTCAAAATGTACAAAGAGTAATTGAGTTTCTCTCCCACAGTGTCCCAGAAATTTCAACCAACCCTTTTTGCAAATGGTTGTTTCTTACAATAAATAGACTTTTCCATCAGGAAATGGAATGACCAAAAGTTGGGGAGTTTTTTAAATCATTACAAACTGGTAAAGAAAAGCCAACCATTAGTGATAGGTGCAGTGTTACAAAAATAACAAAACTGTAGCGTAGATTTTTTGGGTGACTGCTTGCCTTCATTTTGCCACTTGGATAGAAGTCAACCTTTCATGAGAATGCTTTTTAAAATTTGCCTTAGGTGCCAGGAAAAATGTATTGTAAATGAACGGGCCCACTTGGATAAAATCGCGAATTGAAATTTCACAGAGCGGAAGTGATTTTGTCCTTTGGGTCTTTGTGCGCAGCGCCCAAAACTATACGCAATGCGCCAATTTCGAGGTGGTTTTGAGGTACTTTCGGAAGTCCAAATTGTGCCCAAGTGTTCTTGTTAGAAATCTCTACCTATATACTTTCCAACCCAAGTGCAATTTCTGAATTGGGTGCTCATTTGCCCCTCCAAAAATTCAATCTCCCAAGACTGCTTCCTGTGTGTCAAAATAGGGGAAGAGAGGTCATTTTTTGAGTGTTTTTGACCTATTGAGGACTCAAAACTTTCCCAATATTCTTGGCCATGAACCAATGGTCATGATTTTTCATGCCGAATCCAAAAATATAATTTTTTTTCAATTTAAATCTCCCTAGCATAAGCGCGTGCCAGTGGCGCGGCGCACAGGGAGAAAAACCCTGTTTTTGTACAAAAAAATGTCAAAAGACCAAAAATGCCCCAATTTTTTTGAAATTTGGTCTGGAGCTTCTCTATGAAGTGCCATGATGGGCCAAAAAGGCTTTAGCCAAGATTCAGAGCCGATCTTGCTCTTTTTCCCTCTTTTGTCTTTTTGTTGCTTTCCTCAATTTCGCCTTCAAATTACTTATCTGAGCCTTGGAACTCATTTTGCATGCCCTGTAGTGATAAACCATATGCCTCAATAATTTTTTTTCCTTTTCGGCCTTTTCTAGTAGTCTCTGAAGGTGTATGTTTATCTGCTTGAGCCAAGACTCTCGGTCATCATTAATCTCTTGCTCTAATGGAGTGAGCTCAATCCTCCTCCGTTGGGAAGATCGACGATTCTTGCGAATGTTTTGTAGCTCCATGATCTCCTGCTGGTCTTCGAGCTATTTATTCCTCTGCTCCAAGTACCTGCTAATCCACTTGGCCCTCTCCAAATTGAGAGACAAGGCTTGGATCTCTGTTTGCTGCTCCTGGATGATCCTTCTAAGTTTGGCACTCTCCACATTTGTATCATCATCATGAATGAAAATGAAGTTGTCCTCTTGTTCACCTGATGGTCCCTCGTCATGCATGGGCTCCTTGCCCCTGTCCTGTACCTATGCTGCTGATGTCGAAAGCGAGGCCCCGTCTATCCCGGGTGGAGATAACACCCGCTTTGTTGCTGTGAACAAATGTCTAGTGCCTCTCTGATATGTGATGAATACATGCATACTAGCGGTCTCATGGTGCTCATACTGATGAGAAGGACCACCTATCTCATGTTCAACCTCTGATAATCCTTGTGCAGTGCTGAAGAGGTCACGGGAGATGAAATCTTCCCAAGTAATGCCCTGTAATTCCAGCTGATGAACCACCAAAATCTTAATAAGAGCAAAATGATAAACACTGTTAAGTTCCTACTAAGGGGTTTTATGCTGCATGAAGGTGTTCATCCTCTCTATGTTCCAACAAATGAAATATGGGATGTTCACCATCCGTACCCTGGTAAAATGCATGAGAAACCTGATGTGATAAGCATATAAACAAGAGAACCTTCCATCACAGCTGAAATATTTCATGATTAACTTCATTAGAGGAGCATATTCATCTTTCAGATATCAGAATGGAAAGAGTCTTTTGAGCTACCTCAAGAAACAGGCTTTAATGTATGGCTCATAATGCTACCGATCAATCATCTGTTTCTTGTGCCATGGTTCTCCAAAGTTTGGTAGGCCCGTTGCTAATGAGACAGATTCAGGTGTAAGTGGGAAGGTGACACTGGCTAAGATAGTGTGATCTCCATGTAAGTGAAGCACAAAAAGATGAGCCAACTCATGATGACATTGAACACTAGCCACCTTTTGACAAAACTCAAAGCATGATAGATGCTGGAAACATGACATAGCAAGAGGGTAGGCGTACAATTCTGTAAGGGTGGTTGGTTCTTCCCTAACATGTCTGCCACTTTTATGAGGTCTCCGGGGAGCCTGTTCTTCTGAGGATGAGTCACTTTGGGTTTCCATTTCATAATCCGATGAATGCTCAGATGCCATGACTGTTGGACCAAATTCCTTGAAGAAAAGATGCTTCTGTATATGGATTGTGCTTGGAATACCCTTTAATGATGTATGAAACTCTGTGTTGTTATGCAATATAGTTGAATTCTGCCACCAAGGGGAACAATGCAAAAGGGACTGTTAGGAAGGGGAATAATATGAAGGGATTAGGGATAATGGGGATAAATTTTGTTTAGGGACATGTAGGAGGGTTTGGGAATTTGTATAAGGTAGGATTTTGGGGTTTTACATTTGTCAAATGAGTGGAGGGGATAGGGAGTAGGAGTTTAGTAACATTTTCGGGTAGGGAAAAATGGGAACAATGGAATAGGGGAGAAAGGAACGATGGAAAGAAGGGAAAGATGAAAGGGAGGAGGAACCTTGGCATCAACACGATGAATTCACAACCCTAACAACAATGGTTTTGATGACTTTAAGTGGTAGGGTTTAAGAGTTTTTATTGCAACCATAAATGGCCATAAACCATCATCATACTAAAACAAGAATGGATGAGCAACCGAGATGTTGACCCTACCTGGCAATTTCAAGGGATTGGAAGGCAATTTGTTGCAATTTAGATCAAAATGGTGCCTCTATGTGTATGCGCCGTGCAACATACCCAGTGCACCGCACCGTATGTGTGCACCATGCCAGTGTTGTTTAACACTGTGTGGTCATGCCCAGTACGCTGCACTCCCTCAATGTGGCGCACCCTTCTGCCTATACGCCACACCTGTCAAAACACGTCCAACTTCACCCAAAACACATGCTAGCTCTCACAATCACTTTGAAATGCTTCTCTCTAACCTTGGTGTGCAAAATGACAATGATTCTTATGAAAACTCTATATAAAGACATGGGAGTCATGGTTTTGATTTTTGTTTCTTCAAAACCCACTTTGGTAATGTTTTTTTTGGCACTTTTTCCATGTTTTAATTCAACTCTGTATTTCACTTTTCCTTTTTGGATTTTTAACTAAAATGATGAACTTTTGCGCACTTTTTTGCAGAGGTAGCTGACATGGAATTTGGCCAAGGAAACCATGACTACACTTGAAGAGATCAACTAATTTTTTTTTGAAAATTATTACAAATGACACACTGTTGACTTTTCTTCAAAACAAAGTTTTGAAGAACAGTCATAAACTGTCAACATAATGATGAAAATCTTTAAATCACAACTTTGTAAGGGCCTCCCTCTGGCCTGCATGGCTTTATTGGACATGGTTGAAGACAAAGTTGACTAATCCTTAGACCTAATGACTGAAATGACTCTTGTCCATTAAAAGATCAAACATTGGGTGTCATGGACTTTAATAAACATTGATGAAAAGGCCTAAGCGAGCAGGTGCCAGACATGAGGGGTAGGGGTAATGACTGACAAGACCCTACCGTTAGATTATGGCATGCCCCTAGTGAAATGCAACTAAGTGGATGGAGCGAGACACCTAAAAATGAAATGCAGAAAGAGTTTTGATCTCTGACAGAGGATTGACAAGATCGACTCTAATAGTAGCAAGAAGAACTTCGTTTATTTTGAGTTCTTCATTAGTGCATTGATAGTGTATTGTTTATTCCATGCAAGACCTCAATATTGTATACAACGATATTTATTATGCTTTTATAGTTTGACTTAGATGCTCACTTTTCTTAATTTAGGTGTTTTTATTAGTTTTGTTTTATGCACAAATTTATCTTTAAGAAACATGAAAAATAGAGAAGGGTTCTATATTTTGAGTAGGGGACACACTTCTAGGTAGGAGGTACTTTATTCTGGGAAGCTTTTGCCATGTAGGTTAGGTGCTTTATCCGAGAATCCCAAGAGGCACTACTGTAGCAATAAGAAATTTGTTTATTTTGAGTTCTTCATTAGTGCATTGATAGTGTATTTTTTATTCCATGCAATACCTCAATATTGTATGATCAAATTACCATTAAGATTGTCATAATATTTTTACTTACCCTCTTTTAAAGGGAAAGTAGAGTGTGTGTCAAGCTTGCACGTCGCAATTGCATCATGTAGAGTTTACCTGGCATGATTTTTATGGATTTAAATAGCTAGATACTTGTTGGAATTCAAGAGGAAAAAATACTACAAAGTGGGAAAGAGGTTACGGAGTTAACTTGCCTTTTACATTATGGTTGGAGTCGATTTGTTGGCAAGATACTGGATACACCAACTTCCTTTCTATGACTCATTGCAAGATTGAATCCTTTGACATATTCCTCACTTAATTGTCACTAAACGATGGGTTTTCTCAAAAGTGCTTCACATTTATAAACTTTACCAAAGTTGTTATTGAGTCTTTGGATGTGGTTATCTTTTCAAAGCACACACGTACAAGGAGACGAGAAATAATATGCCCGACTAATTTCAAGTTATCTTCTTGCGAATAGGGTGTTCGCTTCCATAAACCTGAGGACTCACACTACTTCTTTCTAGTTAACAAATTTGGGACTTTTCATGAATTTTGAGACAATTTGAACCCCATAACTATTAGTTCTTTATTTAATTTATACCCGCTAGATTAGAACCCGCACAAGGAGAATTCCATTCCTATTTCAAAATAACCTGCAATCAACTTATACCATGCTATTTAATATTTTATGTATTTCTTCGCATCCTTGGCTTGTGACATAAATATGCAACAAGTTACCTTGCATTTTCTATACTAACACTCCTAAACAATTATAAAGTATGCCCAAGTCTATCATTTCAAATTATCTATACATCTCATCTTTTAATTTTTAAATTATTGAAGTTGTTACCTATATTGATGAGATCATCGACAACCAAGGACATAGTGACAATACCTATTAGAGTTTTATCTGTGTTGCACTAAAGGTGTTTTTCCTTCAGCAACACTATAATACATTGTAGTTTTCTTTCAGCGGAGAATTGTACCCAGTAGCATCCTTGGTCTGTATGCAAATGGGTTGAATTCACAATAGACTTTATCTATTGTTTTGAATTTGTTTCTCCTTCAATATTACTTCATCTCAGCAGATCCTTTCGATCTACACCTTTAGCAAATGCATATAGCCTTGGGGTACATGCTATAGATTCTAGTTTTGTTGTGAGGGTATATCAATGATGAAAGAATCAGATCAATTTTAGGCATCTTATTGTTGTTGTATGAAAGCATGCTTGTATAGCTTTCCCAAACTTATATAGAGACATATTTATTATAATTTTATAGTTTGACTTAGAGGCTCACTTTTCATAATTTAGGTTTTTTTCTTAGTACTCTTTTATGCACATATTTATCTTTAAGAAAAGTGCACAGTAGAGAAGGTTTCTATATTTTGAGCAAGGGACACTCTTCTAGGTATGAGGTACTCTATTCTAGGGAGCTTCTAGCATGCATG
This sequence comes from Pinus taeda, assembly GCA_000404065.3. Taxonomy (NCBI): domain Eukaryota; kingdom Viridiplantae; phylum Streptophyta; class Pinopsida; order Pinales; family Pinaceae; genus Pinus; species Pinus taeda. The sequence continues at coordinate 190,438 of APFE030834869.1, forward strand.
TTATGTACTTTATCCTAGACAAGGTTCCAAGTCCTTGCTTCCTTGACAAAGTCCCTACAAGATAAGACACTGGTGGATAGATTTCCAAGTACTTAACTTTTCCAAAAACCAACCTGACCCTAGCTATCTAGCCTAAAATCCATTATATTCTAGTCATCTCTTGGCTGTGATTTCATAGAGAAATCCCTCTCTAGTTTGGTATGGCTAGCTACCAAAATAAAATATTGGTATGCGATTACCTTCATCGATCTCTTCATCTGCCTGGGACATTATGGACGATAACATAGAGCATGACAACTAGGGAATGCCAAGGTGTTCTAGTGAATGTAAGGTTCCCAAGTCATGGAAAAATGCAATTCTAGTTGTGAGGTCATGACTGCCAAGGTGTGTTAGGGAATGCTAGGGCATGCTAAGATGTGCCATATAGTACGAAGACATGTCAAACAAGCTAAGATGTGCCAAGTGCTAAGGCATGCCAAGATGTACAAGGGTTCCAAGTCCCTACCTCCTCTTCTTCCATATGATATCAACTTATGACATTTCCTTTGCAATATTTGGTGCATTTGATAATTATAGGTCATTTATAGGTTATAAGTGTCTTCACAGTTTCACTTCTAATTGAGTATTCAACTGAACATATTTATTCTCCTATACATAACTATTTTTCCCTCCACCCAATTTTCCTAACTTCAATAACCATTGGGTAGGGACGTACATCTTCAATGTTGCTTTGCTTGTTTAGTAAAATATTGCTCAAACATTAATTTATTGAATGTTATAGAATTTACAACTTATGAAGGTTCAAGATCTAATTTTAAAAAATGTAATTCTTTAAGGTGCTAGCTCAATGGAAGAGCATGCTTTATGAGCAGGAGGTTGGTGGTTCGATTCCATTTTGCTCTAACATCCATATGGAATGGTGATGATTAATTTTTTATGACGGAGGCTCTTTTGACCATCACCAATGAGCTTTGTTGACATTTTGTGACCCTCACCAAAAAAATTAAATGGTAACAGTCAAGGAACGCCACCATATATACGGATCAATAGTGACAACCCTCAAAGGTCTATAACCATAAATCTATTGTTTATATGAAATGGTGATGGTCATTGTCTGTCATTATAGTCATTATTCATGATGGACATTGAATGTCACCACAATACCTATACTTATAGCAATGTGACTTTTGGTGATGGTAAATGAATGTCACCATATATATATACACCAATAGTGATGGCCATTTAATATCCATCACAATAAATCATTATTGTTCATATAAAATGGTGATGGTCACTATCCATCATTATAATCAATATTCGTGATGGACATTGAATGTCACCATACCACCTATACTTTTGGCGACATCACCTTTGGTGACATTCAATTTTTGGTGGCCAAGGCTATGGTCTATCACTATTGCTCATATATAATGGTGATGGTCACTATCCATCATTATAAATAATTATTGGTGAGGAACTTTGAATGTCACTACAACACCTACACTTTTTGTGATGCCACCTTTGGTGACATTCAGTTTTTGGTGATAGAGGCTATGGTCCATCACCATTTCTGATATGGAATGGTGACAGTCATTATCCTTCATTCTAAATCATTATTGGTGATGGACTTTGTATGTCACTACAACACCTATACTTTTGGCGATGCCACCTTTGGTGACATTCAGTTTTTGGTGATGAATTCTCTTTTGACCATCGCCAATGAGCTTATGGTGAAATTTTTCACCCCTCACCAATGTGCTTTTTCTTGTAGTGAATGCCTTCGCATGGAGGTTTATTTATACTTCTCCAAATTAGTTTTATTAGTTGGAAAATAGTTGGGCCATGGGCAATAGGAGATGAGTAACAGGTAAAACCTGTGAACTCTACCCGAAATTAAGGAAATTTAATTTGTTTAAGTGTTTTAACATATGTACATGGGTTGGGTATATGCTTACCTGCATGTTCACACTTTTATCAAAAGGAAAAGTAGTGTACAAGGAATAAAACACTATTTTTTACACTTTGGACTAACTTTGGAAGGAAGGGTTGCCCTAGGCCATAATCAAAGCATCAGATCTACAAAGAGTGGTAAATGGTGCTATAAAAGATGCCCCATAATATATGGGGTTAGAAGAGGTACATGATGACCAAAATGTATTAAGTTTATAGATGGAATCATGCGGAGATTGTGGAGGAGTTCACAACAATTCACCATGCCAAGCTAGCAAAAGAGATATGAAAGAAACAGCAGTCTGAGGTGGGCATACCCATGCTCAGAAATAGTAAAGCATGTCTGCATGTCAAGTACAAAAGTGGATCCAATATGTATACAAGTATAAAGAATTTAAAAATACATAATGGATCATGTGTTCATAATCAAGAAAGTGCGTGTTTGAATATCACACATGAAGAGTTGATCAATGATGTTGAAGTATGAAGCTAATCACTGAAGTCAAGAAACTGATTGAAATAGTACCGACTGAACATGATGGAATAAATGGTACTACAAAGTAGCTCAGCTACCAACATATAAGATACTATTGTAATGAACTACAATATATAAGGTGGATGGTGTCAACTAGCAGAAACATGAGCAACTCACAAGTGAACCAAGACATGCTGATGCAAACTCGAGGCCTTCACCAACCACCTTGGTACATTTCTACACAATGGGAATAAATGATTTGATGCCACCATGTGAGGAATCATTTGATGAATAGTCATTAATGTATACCATTAACAAACGCAAGGATACTCACTGATAATGATGATGAGAGTCAAGGTACCCATTACAATCTAACAAGTTCGAATAAATGAGTTGTAGTCAAACTCTTTGAAGAATCTATCAATCATGAGATAATGATATTTTCTCACTGTCAATCGTGAAGGAATCTGCCACCGATGACTACAAACCTTAATGTAATACCAAATGTACTCTATATCTCCTTCCTAGAGCAATGAGCTGAAGTCGATGGGAAAAGATCTGCTAGAAGGAAGGCATTAAGGCATCCTTCATGAATCTAGCACAAGTGTAACTAGTAGGTCAATAATGTGTAAGGAATTAAATGAATAAATATGTAGTAACCCAACCGAAACATGTTTCCGACGTATATAAGATGTGTCTAGTGCACGATAGAAACCCTTTGAACCAACCAATAATGAAAGTCGACAAAGAGGCGAGGAATCCACCAATAGGGTCAAATGGAAACCAAGGCACTGCACGAATCCCAATGTGTTATAATGAAAGCCAATGTTGAACAAAAGGGAAACCACTCAGTGAAAGATCCATGATATTTATTGAGGCTGACCATAAGGTAACCTATCAATAATGAAAATAGGGCCAGGGTGCAACTCTAGATCTGCCCTCAGAGCAATTTTTTGTAGTTGATAAGAGAAAGATCCACCAGCAAGAAGTCAATGGAGACCTCCTCAAATAGGCATGAGCAAAGGACCAATATAGATGATGTGATAAAAACCATGACACTAACAACTAGGGGTGGTCGACTAAAAAATAGGTCAAGCGATAGTGCAGAGAGGCCTACTTAGGTTTATCTTCCTTGAAAAAAGGAACGACTCAATTTTGACTCCATGGCACCATATGATAACTTTATATAAGTTCATCATGCAGGAGTCATAAGAAAACTCTTAATTTGATTGGAAAATGTAATTAATCAGAGGAGTACTGACTCAACAACAAGGTTAATGATTTTCTAAGTCAAACTAAAGTCCATCACAATGGAGGAATGACTTAATTTTGAGTGCTTTGTTCAAGGGCAACATAACTAACTCTAGCTGCCATAAAACATGGAAATAATGTGCCATTCCCACTCTTTTTGGAATATATATTTATTTGTCTTTTTCTTTCATATGAAGCTTGAAAAATGATAAAATAATCCTATAGTACAATGGAAAGAATGAGTGTCGAAAAAACAGATTCTCTAGTTCCTGGGAGGGGAACATTCCTATGCTCAATGCAAGGTGGCGAAACTGGTCAAGGACACTTAGAGGAATGTTCTTTCCATAGATAAAAGGGTGCATCAAGTCATAGAGGCTAAGTGATTTCAAGGTTGATTTTGTAGAAAACAAGGTTAAATAGTGGCTTAAACACGAGTCTATGTGAAGTTGGCTCAAGGCCAAAAGGTGCAAACAATCAATATTCAATGCAATAGTACAACTCAACACAAAGGAGCCTATAGGGTATAAGGCCAAAAAATAATGCAGAAGAATGAGAATGAGTCATCAATGCACAAGTCATGGTAGGACTAAAGAGGACTTCTGAGCCTACTCAGTATAGCAGCATGGGCAACAAATGTCAACGAGGATCTAACTAAGATGCCCATGTAAAGGTTTTCTCTACCATCGCGTAATTATTTTAAAGTCAGCAAGTGAAAATGGTTTGTGAACAAAGACACAGTGGGGTCAACCCTATTAGATTCCTATACCAATTTCATTTTTCATGATTGATAGTAGAAGTGCTAAATATGTTCATCCCTGCATGCTGCAGGGGTTCCATATTTTGTATACAGGCAAAGAAAATTAAAATATGAAAAGAGGGTATGCCTTAAAAGAATAATCAAAAGGCAAGAAAATAAATTGGTCAGAAAAAATAATGAAAATGAAACCCAAACCAAAGACGAGGAAAGTGGCTAGTTAAAATGACACTGCTATCTTATTTTGCAAGATCACCATGTGAAGGTACTGCTACTTATTACATTTGGTGGATGGCCCAATAGTTCAATCTCGACCATGTCATGTTTTGAATTGTTGTTGTAGAATAGAGAAAGAATATCTGTCCAAACAGTTCAAGCTTGGTAGATAACTAGCTAGGTAGAGAAGTTAAGGAGCCCAACCGCTTAATCTGGGCCCTTGGAAGAGATAAGGGTACCTATAGATAGGAGGACAGTCAAAAGAAAAGAGGACAATCAAGGTTTGCCAGTTCAAGTGCACCCAATCCAAAGGAAGAAAAGATGTTAGGTGTATTAGGCTAGGCAGGTAGTTTGAGGTTGCAGAAGTAGGTTGCTAATCACTTGTGGTCTTGTCAAGAAGTACTTATCTCACTTATGGCATTGCCACCATGGCAGTTGTTTGATGGTACAACAAGGAAGCATGACTAACTTCCCCTTTCATTTCCTCATAAATCATTCACTAATACCCCCTCAAGGACCTTCAGATTTGCCCAAATAGTCCAGTTTCACTCCATTCTTATCAAAAAACGAGTTAACATCTGAGTTGACTTAGTGAAAAGAAGCCACATTTCTTGTGTAAAATTAATCTTTCCACAATTCATTCATTTCCCTATGTTGAATTTTCCATTCTATAAACTTAGCATGCATACATCCCTTTTCATTCCATAGAACTCATAGTAACATCTAACCCTATTATCTAGCTCCCTAAATCATTTTCCCACCCCTATTCTACAAGAAGCTATATAAAAACCCCCCCAAAAAAAAAAATATTCCACCCCATGGAAACTACAGCCAAATACTAAAAGTCGGAAAACATTAGGTCCATTTGGGACCCATTATTAGCCCCTCCCCATTTGTTACCCTTGGAATTTATTTAACGTTTGGTTAAATAAATAACCATATTAAACCCCCCCTGCACATGAAATTATACCATACCCCGCGCACGCATTGCATTTGGGTTTTATTAATATCTGATTAATAAATAACCATAGCGCCGCGTTGTAACACACAATAATCATTAAACCTAAAGTCTAAAACCCACCGAAGCCGTGAATAATTGACGATTATTAGGCGCGCGTTTCTATTAAACCCTGATCACTGTGCCCTCCCGTCCACCATAGGATCGGCCCTCCCAGATCCGACGGCCCTAATGAATATCGAGCGCCCCTTCATAGCGGTACGATAGTACCCGATGGTCAACGGTTTCACCGTCATACACCGGGACAGCTATCGACCTCCTATTGCGTCGGGCCACCCCTAACACATACCGCTCCCGTACCAAAAGCGGTCTGACGCAAACCACTTATCGCCCTCCCCGCTTGCCTACGTCACTACGTGATGATGCCGCCACGTCACCGCCACAGTGCCAATATGATCATCCTCCTCCCTATCATCGGGCCTCATTTAATGAAACAAGCAAGCTCATGGTGGACACGATTTCATACATTTTAGGATGCAAAAAAAGAGAATTTGTGGATGAGACTATATTCTTTCTCCTAACCATATTCACCCCAGGGAAGCCCCCTGCTGTCATGTACGACTATGCCACATTCATAGCAAACAAGATACATGAACAATTCATGATGATGGAGAGAGAAAGAGTGTTTAAATACTCTTCTTATATACACCACCTGCTGCTCTACTATCACCCAGATAGTTTCAAGGTTCCTCTCAGGAGATTAGACCCAAAGGGAGAGAGGAGATCTATTGTTTGTTGGACCTCAGGTTTCCATGAAGTCCACCATTCTCCATATAGATATTGCGAGTTTTGTTGACCTACTCATTTACCCAGCTACTTGCCTATTGATGGTGACTCCTCCTACCAGACTTACTGCTGAAATGCAAAGGATGTTGCATCTTTCTAAGGGCTATAGCATTGGTGATTGGTACTTCTACCAAAACAACATAGCAATCAGAATTTATGGGTGTGAGTTATCTCCCTATAAGCTCCCAAGATATGTCCCTATGAGACTTTTTACCTTGGAATATTTCAGGAAATTAAGTAATGCAGACTTGACCCATTTCCATGAGAAAAAAAAGAAGGCACAGCTTAAAATTAGACACCAGTTGGGTCCCTTTGTTTTCAACAAAAGGGAAGAAGCATGGAAGGATGCAGACAACATCCTAGGACAAGAACTCATGTTGAAACAGAGCTTCTACTGGGCACCATATGACCCTGAACACTTTATAAGCCTTAGAAGAATCAAACACAGGCTTTCAGGATATGTGCACCAGCCAATCCCCCACATTGAACAATATGCCAATCAACCAGAATGGGTAGAGGGCACCTTAGATGATGAAGATCTCACCGAAGAAGAAAAATTATAGAAAGACATGAAAGAAATTGAGAAAAGGATTGACCTGGATTATGCTGCAGTGGTCACCTTCACACAGCCTCAACCAGTGGGAGCAAGCACATCAACTGCTACTTCAAGGCAACCTGCTAAGGAGGCCATATCATCAGCAGAAAATGGCAAGGAAATTGAGCATTCTGAAAAGCAAAGCACAATGGAGGAGCAGCCATCCTCAAATCCAGAAAAGGGTCAAGAGCAAAGCCCTTTAACACAAACAAAAGCACCTGAAATTCATGTGCTGCAAACTACGTACAATAAGGAAAGAGGTAAAAAGAGGGATAGAATAGATGGGACACCCACAGGGACATCCACGGACCAGCAAGGAGAAAAAGGGTAGAGGCTAAACCCCTATGCCAAGGAGGAAATCACTGAAGAGACCATAGGAAATATCAAGGGTGAGGGGACATCCGAGCAGCAGATCCCTCATACATTGGAAACATCGGCCAGCTCCTTTCAGCAAGAGCAAGAGAAACAACCAGGTGGGGAGGTTTCATCCTCCAAATAGAAAGCCCAAAGGGGCTGAGATATAAAGAAGGCATTCATAGAGATTAAAGCTAGGAACGAGCCAATAAGTTTTCAGCTTTACAACCAATTAATGAGAATGGCTCCAACAAATCAGCAAAGGCTAATGGCAGCCTACGGTATGGAAGCAAGGAAGATGACACTCAGTCCCTTCAAACCTACTATATAGCAGCCACAGTCAGCTACAGACTACATCAGAGCCAATCTGGAGGTCCTGGGAAAAGATATACATCCTTTAGACCAGATTGAGTTACATAAGCAGATGGGAGAAATGGTTTATTCTACACTGGTAGACAAGGCTTTATTGGTCCATAGATTGCAGAATTCTTTGTAAAATACTTCTGCCCAGTTAGAGCTGGAAAAGGCCTCATCATTGACCAAGGATAATAGGATAAAATCCTTGGAGGAGATCGTCATAGAGTTGGGACATGATCCCAAAGGTCCTAAAGGCACACAGGCCTTGATTAGAAAAAAGGAGGAAGACATAGTAGCATTAAGAAAACAAATGAAGCTGCCAGTCACCATACATCCTCAAACTGCAGAAGTAGCATAACAACAGGAAGTAGAGGATGTGGTAAGTCTACTTATAAGGATGAACCAAAGGATAATGGAAACAGAGAAAGCATTGGAGGAAGCTCAACGAGGGAAATAGCCAGAGTTGGCCCCTCAACCATCCCAAACTACTCCAATAGTAACAACTCCAATAATTATAGCTCCTCCAACAACAACAGTAGTACAAGAGGCCAACTTAAGCGTGGTGGCCATGATGAAAGAGATCAAAGCTTTAGAATTGCAAATGGCAGAGATGAAGGAAACAAAAGAAAATCTAGCCAAGATTGAGGCTAGTTATGATAAGTCAAAAATGACAGTTGCTGAGAAAACCAGGGAAGTAAAGGCCCTCTAAAATAAGATAAAGGCCTTGGAGAAAAATCTCACTCTCCATAGGACCCTGACTGAGATAAAAAAAATTTTGTGGAATAAAATTGGCCAATCTCTTGCTGAACAATCGATAGGAACACAAACCATGTTTGACCAAATAGAATTGATGGTTGTAGCTCAGCATGAAACTCATAAAGCCAGAACACTACTAGCAAATAAGTCTGAGCAAGCCACTCGATTGATTCACTTTTTGAATACTAGTACTGGCGACCAACTGGCAGCACTAAACATCCAGAACAGGACAGAGACTATAGTAAGAGTCAGAAAGTGTTGACCATGAGGAATTTTGTCCAAATTATAGAGAGGAAATGCCAGGAAATGCAGTTAGAGGTAAATGATTTCAGACAGAGGCTTGCAAATTTGCAAGCCAAAGGTTTACCCAGTCTGGTTACTAGTGCTGGAAGGCTACTAAAATAGGAATAGTATGAAAACATGCTCTGTACCTTCATACAAAATGAAATCACAGCATCATCCAGAAGTACAAAAGAAGCAGTCCCTCCCACAGGGCAGAGTTTATATAACAAGCTGGAGGATTTGTTTTACATAGAGCATGAGGTAGCACACCTTTTTCCAGCTTGTCTGAATTATTATACCTACACTGAAGCTGATGAAACATTATACAAGTTAAGGAAACATCAATTGCCAACTAAGGATTGGTTGCAAAGTCTACTTCAGATTTTAAAGTAGTTTGAATCTCTTCTCATTTATTAACTGCATGAGGAAATTGCATTATATGGCTCAGCTACCATAAAATTCAAATTAACAGTGGGTGAAATTTGTGCTAATATTCAAAAGCGTAGAACATGTGTCATAGAACAGCACTACAGGACAACATTTCAAGGAAGCGGTCACCCATCGACGGCTAGAGTCAAAAGGTCAACATCACACAGGACACCTGCCACAACGAGTAAAGAGCTTTTAATTCCTCATTTATTGCTATGCAATTTTTCCACAAATAGTCATTAATTATGTCAGAGTAGATGGATACATTGATGTCTAGATATTTCCCTATGGGATATTTTGTAAAAACTCCTATATATACTTGTAAAAGAGATGTATAATGGGTTGATGATTTCTTCTTTCTGAACTACGCTGTAACATATCAGACTGTGCTAATACAAATGATGGTTGAAGTTCACTGTGTCGGAATGATCTGAAGGTGGATTGGATGTTCTGGGACCTACTGTAGAATTCCTGTGTCATGCTATGAAACAATAAGTTATACTAAACTGTGTTTTATGTTCTCTATTTTCGTAAATCTCATCTATGTTTCATGATCTTGGTAATAGAGAAGAAGAATAGCATAGGATTTGTATGAATGCACCTTATGTTCTATCTCTGTTATTAATTATGTTTTCTTCAAGACTAGTCATGAATGTGAATTCTTAACTGCTCATGTTTGCACTACTTATGTCATTTTGAATACTGTTTAGGAATCCTTAATTGCTCCTACACAATATTCATATACTTTCCCTCTACCAGTATAATGAAAGATTCTTGATTTCCTTTTATTCCCTGACTTCGTTCCATAATTTCCATATTTGGAAAATTCTTTCCGGCCTGCCTATCCTGCTCTATAGCACTACCTTTTCACCAAGAAACTCTTTTAGCAATTACACTTGCAGTGACTCAATTGCCCTATGGAAAAAATAGTTATACACTTGCATCCTAGTTCTGTCTGAGATCACCATCCAACAAACTTAAAACCAAACCCTGTTCATCACAAGTAGCCTAAAATACTTCATAAAAAAGCTAAATTACAAAGAGAGAGCCCTATCTGGTTGCAGGTAGGCTAGGGCTTGCAGCTAAAAGATTGGTTAGTGGTTACCTCGGCCGTATTCCCTACAGGAAGCAGGGAACAACCTGAGTGATAACATCATTGGCGACTCCACTGGGGACAAAATCAGTTTCCTTGTTTCAACATAGTCAAAGGAGATTTCAAGCTTCCTATGTTTCAAAAGAATCTCCCATAAAGTATTGTCTAAAGCTGTGATTGAAAACATCCTCAGAAAAACACCAAAAACAAAGCTAGAAGCTGGCTCCAAAGAAGAAAACTCGTTACACAAGCTTAAATCCTGACCCAAATCCTCCAGCTGTTTTTGAAAATCCCAATTTAATTCCTAAGATCCTTAGGAAACAAGAGCAACAAGAAGACTTTGCTGATTCAAGTCCTGAAACAGTTCAACAAAGCTATATTCCGACCACTGCGAAAGCTTCAGTTCGTCCTCATACTGCCCCTTCTTCCCCTAGTTCTTCATCCACTTCTCAAGGCACATTCCCTACCCCCCCATCTACTACACATATATCTACCATCATCCCTACTGTTCCAGTTGTCCCATTTCTTCCCGTTGTCCCATTTATCCCTGTAACTATGGCAAATCGTTGTTCTCCTTTATAGTTACCTGCAAATCCAGGGGCTATGCCTCAGGATTATCAAAGCAAGATCACTTATTTTGATGGTGCTGGATCCTATATAGCCCAAATTCACACCAAGAACATGCAGGACTATTTTGAAAACTATGAAATTGATGATGATGGTGTAAGAATGAAGATCTTTGTTCAAAGTCTAACTGGTGATGTAAGGACCTGGTTTAGGTCCCTTACTACAAACTCCATAGCTGATCTCGAGGCCTTATATCAAGTCTTCTTAAACAGATGGGAAAAGAAGAAAAACCCTTTACATATTTTAACTGAATATGACAATTTAAAAAGGGGTCCACAAGAGTCTGTCCAAGATTATTGTGCCAGATTTAAAAATGCATACAATGCTATCTCTCAGAACCTTAGACCCCCACGTGACTTAGCCTTGATCAAATTGCCTGATGGATTTGACTCAGACATGGCATATCAGCTAAGGGAAAGAACCCCTCCAAACCTAGTAGACATGTAGAATGTAGTTGTCAGTGTAGAGGCAAATTTGATTGCCAAACGAAAGAGGGCTAGAACTGAAAGAAGAACAACATTCAAAGACGAACCTTCAGCATTTGATCAAAAACTTGATGCAATCATAAAGGGAATGGACAGATTAGGAGATAGGGTAGAGACCATTGAAAGAAAATCATTTTGGGAAGGGCAACCAAGTAACTCAACTAGAACTCCAAACATTAGAAAAGGCCAAAACCCTACTACTTGAAGAACTGGACCTGATCAGAATATCAGACCTCCATTTCAAGAGAATCATGCGGAGGCCTCAACCTCAAGTGAACCTACAGAGGACCCTCACATTAACTTATGGGCCTAGACAGTGAACAACGAGTTTTCCTAACTCAAGACGACCAAGAGGCGCATGAATTCAATCAATTTCAAACCAAATCTGGAGAGTCATTTGATTTTAGAGAAGGCTATGATGCAACAGTCTATGAGGTTCATAAACAGTACAAATTGAGAAGCGGAACCATAGATGTGCCTCAGCCTACCAATCTGAAAGATACTAAACAGGTGAAGAAAACAAAGGATAAGGTTGCCTCAATAGAATACTCTGATAAAACCCAACAAGGGGAAGTCACTGTGGAGGATATATCAGACTTACTGCCTTCAAGAAACAATTCATTCACACCCCATTCTTCAACAGAAGATTTGAATAACCCTCCAGAAAACAATGACAAATCAGATGTACCTAATAACAGTACCCATAACTGAGAGAAAGTCAAAGAAAACTCAGCTGAAAAAAGAGAAGCTTGCTGCCCTAAATGTAAAGAATCGGATAGAAAAACCCTTTAACTTAGAAACAGAGAAATTGGCAAGCTGAAAATTGCCATTCCCCTCTCTGAATTGGCCAAACATGAAGTTTATAGACAGCAAATCAACAGGAAGATCATTTGGCATTAGGTTAAAAGAACATATTAATGATATTTCAAAAAACAGGTCAGAAAAATCAGGTCTAGTTGAGCATGCATGTTCGTCCTCACACTATATATGCATAGAACAGGCAAAATTAATTCATAAAGAAGACCACTATTTAAAAAGAAGAGTGAAGGAATCTATTGAGATCGAGAAAACCTCTAACAACATGAATAGAGATGATGGCCTTAAGCTAAGTAACACGTGGAAACCCCTAATCAATAAAATAAAAAAACACTAATCAATCAATTTCACTCATTCATAAAGTAAAATAATAAGCAATATTAATAACATTATTATATATCTATATTGTATAATAATAATAAAATTATATTATAAAAATAATATTATTAACACATATAAACATAAGTGAGCAATAATTAAATAAAAGATACAATAGTCCCAAATTGATAATAGCAAACTCAACTATATATAATAAAATAAAATAATTATATATACATATAATAATAGATTCACATATATGGTATACCATGAATAAACATAAAATAATCCAAGTGTTAAAATAAAAAAATTATAAAATAAAATAAATTCTTAGTCAAATATAGAATAATTAGGATAATTAATTAGAAAAGTCCAATAATCATTATTAAACCTTCACATATCCAAAAAAATTAAAAAAAATAATAAATATATAATAAATAAATAAAGAAAAAAATAAAAAAACGAATTTAATTAATAAGAATTATAATATATAAAAATTAAAAATAAAAATAAAAATAATAAAAATTAATAATATATATATAAAATAATAAAAAATAAATAAAATAAAAATAAATAAATAATTAAGAAATAACAATAAATAATAAATAATATAAAATAATAATAATAAAATAATAAATAATAATAATAATTAAAATAAATTTATTAAAATAATATAGTAAATTACATATTAATAACATACACATTATGCATAATAAAATCTAAAATGTATATAATTTACATACAATAGCATCAAAAAAATATATAAAAATAATAAATAAAATATAAAGAATTAAATAAAATTAATACTCATTAAAATATGATATTTAAATTAAATTTAGCAGTAGCTGACCAAAATAATAATAATAATAAAAATCAATAACTATTAATAAGGTGGTGAAATTCATTCCATCTTCTCAAATACAATCTCATTGCCCTCATGATGGACTCACCAAGTTAGTCCGAAACATTGGTTTCTTAACTACTCATAGGTTTTCCACAAATTCATTAAAATCAATAGGTCAATGCAAATATCAGAGAATAGGGATGCAGTAAATGTTTTGGATGATCAACCAGAACTAATTTTTGGTCCAGAAGTCAATGGTAAAACAATAGATGGGGGGGTTCCCCCATTCTATGTGAGCTTAAATATTCATGATAAAGTGTTACATAATGCAATGTATGACTCAAGCGCTTCTCATAATCTGATGCCTAAGTTTGTGATGGAAAGGATAGATCTAGACATCACCAAGCCTTATAAGGACTTCTTTTCATTTGATTCCAGTCAAGTCAGGTGCCTAGGCCTAATCAAAGATCTTTGTGTTTCATTAGTCCAATATCTAGCTAAGACAATCTTGATGGATGTGGTGGTTGTTGATATTCCACCTAAGTATGGTATGATTTTGTCCAGATCTTGGGGTGCCAAACTCCAAGGATCTTTGCAGCTGGAAATGTCCTATGCCACAATTTTAGTCTTTGGCCAGCCAAAGAGATTATATCGAGAAACATTGATGAAATATGTGGTTAGCAGTCAAGAAAAGCCCCAAAACATCCCCATCTATTCCATTCACTCTGACATGGATTCATTTATCTTATACAATGCTGACATGTGTCCCAAAACTGATGTCAAACTACTGAGAACAACACAAACAGAAAGCATGAATGAACAATCAAGTGCTTTAGATAAAAAAAGGTTTTTGTGTGATTTATTCAGCAAAGAAAAATGACATATCACATGAGTTACAAAAGCCAAACCTGCCTACTGAACAAGCTTGCAAAACTATTAAGGCTATTCATGACCAAGAAATCTTATGGTACTTAGAGTTTGATGGGTCAGTAAACAAATTAGGAGCAGGGGCAGGTGTTTGGATACACATTATGCAGAATGACCATGCTCAAGGTCATGCATATAGGCTAAATTTCAAATGCACAAATAACGTGGCTGAATATGAAGCCCTCCTATTGGGTCTCAAACAAATTAGAAGTCTAGGGGCAACTAAGATTTCAATTCTAGGGGAATCAGATTTGATTATACAACAGATGAAGGGAAATTTTTTTACAAAAGATATAGTGCTAAGGTCTTACAGGGTGGCTACAACTGAATTACTTAACAACTTCTTAGAATTTCAGCTCACTAAAATTCCAAGAAGTCATAACCTACACGCCCATAGTTTGGCAACTTTTGCTAGCACTTGTAAACTTCCTTTTGAGCCCAATCACCACTTCACTACTGAGATCAATCATAGGCCTGCTGTCCCAGATAATGTAAAAAATTGGCAAGTATTTGAGAATGACACCCAAATAAATAATTTCTTGACAATGAAAGAAGAATTCTCAAATATAAATATAGACACAAGCACTATTGATGATCAACAGCAAGTTGACAAAGTTGAGTGAGGTATATCAGTGAATACAACAAATCTGATTTTGCATCCAACAATCTTTGACTGTGCAAACATACAAAAGCTAAAACAAACAGATTTTGGTGAAATGATTGAGGAATAATCTAAAGTAATCGAACTAAAGGATAATTTCCTGCCCACAGGTTTAACTCCCTTAGAAGATATTTTTTATTCAAATGACATTCCTAGAAAGCCAAAAATGCAACCCTTAAATGCAGAAATTGAGGGATATAACATTGGGACCATAGAAAATCCTAAAATGATAAAACTTTCTAAAACATTACCTCCTGACAAAAAACTGAAATACGTTGAGTTGTTCAAAGAGTTCCAAGATGTGTTTGCTTGGAGCTACGAAGATCTCAAGTCCTATGATACTTCTGTCATCCAACATACTATACCCTTAAAAGAAAATCAAAAACCTTTTAAACAAAAGATGAGGAGGATTAATCCAGTCCTCCTTCCCCTGATCAAAAAAGAAGTCAAACGAATGTTTGAAGCCAGAATCATTGCACCTATCAGATTTTCTGAATGGATTTCAAATCTAGTACCCACTAGAAAGAAAATAGGAGAGATAAGACTTTGTGTTGACTTGAGAAATTTGAACAAAGTCTCTCTCAAAGACCACTACCCCTTACCAAAAATGGATCATATCCTACAAAGGGTAGTAGGGGCTTCAAGGATTTCCCTGTTAGATGGTTTCTCAGGATTTAATCATATTTTAGTTCACCCAGATGACCAAGACAAAATAGCCTTTACAACACCCTGGGGAACTTTTAAATATGTCAAAATACCTTTTGGACTCAAGAATGCAGGAGCCACATTTCATAGGGCAATGGACATAGCCTTTGTTAAGGAGATCCATGATTTTTTATTCATATACCTTGATGAGCTCACTGCTTTCTCAAAATCACACCAAGAACATTTAACACATTTAAGACAAGTGTTCCTAATTTGCAAAAAATATGGCATATCCTTAAACCCAAAGAAATCCCTATTTGGCCTAGAAGAAGGCAAGCTCCTAGGTCATATCATTTCAAGAGATGGAATAAGAATAGACCCGGACAGAATTCAAGCTATCCTCCAAGTCCCTCATCCAAGAAACATCAAAGAATTACAAGCTTTTTTAGGCAAGATCAATTTCCTGAGAAGATTCATTCCCAACTTGGTCGAGCTGATAAGATTACTGAATAATATGCTCAAGAAATATTCCAAAGTCAAATGGACAATAAAAGCCAAGCAAGCCTTTGAGGAGATCAAGATAGCTTTGACAAAAACTCTTGTCCTTACAAGCCCTAGGTTTGACAAACATTTTATGATCTTTTCCTTTGCATCTGAGCATACTATTGCTGCTGTCCTATTACAAAAAGATGATTCAAGACATGAGAAACCCATTGCTCTTTTCAACAAAGCACTTAGAGATGCTCCCTTAAAATATCAAATCATGGAAAAACAAGCATATGCCCTAGTAAAGGCCATCAAAGATTTCAGAGTCTACATTTTGTACTCTCATATAATTGCCTATGTTCCTAATGCAGTGGTTAAAGACATTCTTACTCAAGAAGGAATTGAAGGCAAAAGAGGTAAATGGATAGCCAACATTTTAGAATATGACATTGAGATAAAGCCAAGAAAACTCATAAAAGGACAAGGGCTAGCTAAACTAATGACTGAAACCAACTTTCAAGCACTAGATATCAATGAACTGGATAACGAACAGGAGATGGAAACTCCACAGATCAATCAAGCCTTCTTACAATCACCATGGTACACTGACATATGGTTCATATTGTTAAACCTACAAGCTCCTCCAGGGTTATCCAGAACCAAAAAGAGATTTTTGAAAATGAAATCTTCAAGGTTTTTCATATTAGATAGTATGTTGTTTTGGAAAACTCATGAAGGTATTTTGCTTAATTGCCTAACTTTGGATGAAACTGACAAAGTCCTCAAGGAATTTCATGTAGGAGATTATGGAGGACACTTATATTGGAAGTCAACAGCTGATAAAATCCTAAGGGCTGGGTTTTATTGGCCCTCCATGTTTGCTGATGTTAAAAAATTTGTAATGTCTTGCCATAAATGCCAAATATTTGAAGGCAAGAAAAAGATGCTACCTCTGCCCCTCAAGCCCATTACAACTGAAAGACCATTTCAACAATGGGGTTTCGACTTCATTTGGGAAATCCACCCTTCATCTTCTGGCCAGCATATATCAATTTTGACAGCCACAGATTACTTTACCAAGTGGATAGAGGAAATCCCTTGTAGGCAAGCTAATGACTCAATCATCATACAATTCCTAGAGACCAATATTCTGTTTAGATTTGGCTGTCGAGAAAAGATCATTACAGACAATGCAGCTGCCTTTAAGTCCAAAAGAATGATCAGACTTTGTCACAAAAACCATATCACCCTAGGTCATTCCACAGCCTATTACCCTCAAGGTAATGGTCTAGTTGAATCATCTAACAAAAGCCTCATCAACATTATCAAAAAGATCCTGGAAGAGAATAAAAAGAATTGGCATAAAAAACTTGTGAATGCACTATGGGTAGATAGGTTGACCACCAAAAGATCCATTGAAACAAGCCCATATGAGTTGATTTATGGAATGGAGGCAAGATTCCACTCTTCTTTAGGAATCTCTATGATCAAGTTGCTGCAAGAAATACAAGCAGAGCCTAATGACATTCAGAGAAGGATCAATCAAACTATACACTTGCAGCAAACAAGAGAAGAAGTATATCACAGAACTCTGATACTACAAGATAAACTCAAGAAGATCTTTGATAAAAAAACAAAATCTGAAGACTTTTTCATAGGAAACAAAGTGCTGAAATGGGACTCCAGGAGGGAAGATAAAGGGAAACATGGGAAATTTGATTTCCTTTGGAAAGGACCATTTGTGATTCAAGCTGTACAAGGTAACAACACCTATTTCCTCAAGAGTTTGGATGGCACAGATACTGAAGAAGGCCCAGTCAATGGGAGAATGCTCAAGCATTATTTTGATCCCCTTCGATGAGAATAACACAACTACATATTGTATGTAAATATTTGTATTTTCAGCATTTTTATTTACAGCAGTTAGATAGGGAACCAAATGCAGCAAATTTTGAAGAAAATTAGGGAACTACATCACCTTCTGGTGTATATTTTGAATCCACCATGAGAAATCAACAAAAGGACTTGGGAAGTATGAAGACAATGATAAGTACTCAGAGAAACCAGCAAGAAGCAGAGCTGCAATTTCACACAGATCAGCTTACAAAAGTTTTGCATACAAGCTACAAAGATCAGATTAAAGGTTTCCAGGACAAAGAAGTTTCACAACACAACAAGAATTGAAAATAAGGCAATCTGACTTGCTATTCTTGGCTTTTCACCAGGAAAAGCCATCCCCAAGTGGAGCCACTAATAGATTCCTATACCTATAGGTTTCATTTCTCAATATTGACAGTAGAAGTGCTAAATATGTTGATCCCTGCATGCTGCAGGGGTTCCATATTTTGTATACAGGCAAAGAAAATTAAAATATGAAAAGAGGGTATGCCTTAAAAGAATAATCAAAAGGCAAGAAAATCAATTGGTCAGAAAAAATAATGAAAATGAACCCAAAACCAAAGACCAGGAAAGTGGCTAGTTAAAATGCCACTGCTATTTTATTTTGCAAGATCACAATGTGAAGGTATTGCTGCTTATTACATTTGGTGGATGGCCCAATAGTTCAATCTGGACCATGCCATGTTTTGAATTGCTGTTGTAGAATAGAGAAAGAATATATGTCCAAACAGTTCAAGCTTGGTAGATAACTAGCTACGTAGAGAAGTTAAGGAGCCCAACCACTTAATCTGGGCCCTTGGAAGAGAAAAGGGTACTTGTAGATAGGAGGACAGTCAAAAGAGAAGAGGACAATCAAGGTTTGCCAGTTCAAGTGCACCCAATCCAAAGGAAGAAAAAATGTTGGGTGTATTAGGCTGGGCAGGTAGTTTGAGGTTGCAGAAGTAGGTTGCTAATCACTTTTGGTCTTGTCAAGAAGTACTTATCTCACTTATGGCATTGACACCATGGCAGTTGTTGCACAGTACAACAAGGAAGCATGACTAATTTCCCCTTTCATTTCCTCAGAAATCATTCACTAATACCCCCTCAAGGACCTTTGGATTTGCCCAAATAGTCTAGTTTCACACCATTCTTATCAAAAACCGAGTTGACATTTGAGTTGACTTAGTGAAAAGAAGCCACATTTCTTGTGTAAACTTAATCTCTCCACAATTCATTCATTTCCCTATGCTGAAGTTTCCATTCTATAAAATTAGCATGCATACATCCCTTTTCATTCCATAGAACTCATATTAACATCTAACCCTATTATCTAGCTCCCTAAATCATTTTCCCACCCCTATTCTACAAGAAACTATATAAAACCCCCCCAAAAAAAAATATATATATATTCCACCCCATGGCAACTACAGCCAAATACTAAAAGTCGGAAAACATTAGGTCCATTTGGGACCCATTGTTAGCCCCTCCCCATTCGTTACCCTTGGGATTTATTTAACTTTTAGTTAAATAAATAACCATCTTAACCCCCCCCCGCACATGAAATTATACCATACCCCACGCACTCATTGCATTTGGGTTTTATTAATATCTGATTAATAAATAATCCTAGCCCCACACCGTAACACACATTAATCCTTAAACCTAAAGTCTAAAACCCACCCGAAGCCGTGAATAATTGACGATTATCGGGCACGTGCTTCTATTAAACCACGATCACTTTGCCCTCCCGTCCACCATAGGATTGGCCCTCCCAGATTTGATGGCTCTAATGAATATCGGGCGCCCCTTCGTAGCGGTACGATAGTACCCGATGGTTGACAGTTTCAACGTCGTACACCGGGACAGTTGTCGGCCTCCTATTGCATCGGGCTGCCCCTGACACATATTTCTCCCGTACCAAAAGTGGTCGGAAGCAAACTGCTTACCTCCCTCCCCGATTGCCTACGTCACTGCATGATGATGTTGCCATGTCACCTGGCACTGCAATGTACCTGTGCCATGTCACCCACTGATGTCATCACCCTGCCACTGTGTCATGATGATGTCATCACCTACGTCACCCACCACATCATCTTCTGTACCCGCTACACGACAAAAATACGTCATGATGACATCATCGGAGGAAAGCACCAAAAAGCGCCAAAATTCCAAAAAATTGGTTAAAAGTCGTGAAAACGACTATTTTGGTTTATTTCTATTTTTCACTGTGTAAACGACGTGCATGCGTTTTTTGCTATTTTCACTCCTGGAGCTTCTACAACCTATCAACCTGTAATTCAGCTCTGCAACCCAACTCCATAGCTCAACCAGTACCTGTCAAGTACCCTCAGCGCCCTCATAAACAGGTATTTACCCGATTTTACGCCCGAAAGCCCTGTTTTTATACTTCTCTATTTATAATTGCCAAATGAACCTGTGATTCCTCCCAACAACGTTCCTACCAGTCACTCATTGTCCAACATTTACCATTTGAGCTGTTACAACCTCACAAACCTGCAATTTAAGCTCACTTTCTCTGCAAACAAAGCTATCCCTACACTCTGTTCATCCTTATCCGCCCACAAATTCCACAAATCGCTCAAACATTGAGTTAAATTAGTCGAGCGCCTGGTTCCGATTAATTGTAACCTATTGTCCCAAAGGGGAACCCTTAGTTTCCCTTTCCCTCTGCAGACTTTTCCATGTTGGGCAAAATTCAATACAAATCCTCTCGACGTTCTTCCTGTAGAGCCTGTGATTTGGAAAATTTGTGTGAAAAACCCAGTCAAAGTGCTGTAAATTTGTTGTTCATCATAAACTTCATACACAGAGATTGGATTGAGATAGAAAATTAGTGTTCATACTTTTGCTAATATCCTCTGAGCTTAAATTCCACTTCCTATTGCTATTTGCACCCACATTGCAATCAATACCAGCAAGTATAAATTGTGGAGACTCCAGTGGCATTGAACATAGATCCTTTAAATGCTCCACACATGGACTTAGAGTGGCTACCATTAGGAGACAGAGACTTTTAGATCAAAGATATGATGGGCCCTACTTCTCACCTCAAAGATGTGTGCCAATTCAAGCACAATCATAGAAATAACACTGATGTTCTAGGGATTTGGCAATCCAGCATGCCCCTCTATTACCTTCCAGAAGTCAATGTGCTACCTGATTTCATTCACCTATGCCATGCACACTATGAACCCACTCTGGGGACAATTCTCAGTCCTGATAGGTCTATGCTCTTCTATATCACTCCTCAAGCTATAAATGAAATGCTGAACTTTGAGCCTCCTCAGACTCTGGTTCCCCTCACAATGAAACTCTTGCTAGATCAGGGTGCAAGGCTCTCTAAGGTAGAAATATTAAGAGTTAGTCAGTTTTTTATGGAGCCACAGTGCCAATATGATCATCCTCCTCCCTATCATCAGGCCTCATATAATGAAATAGGAAAGCTCATGTTGGACATGATTTCATACATTTTAGGATGCAAAACAGGAGAATTTATGGATGAGACTGTATTCTTTCTCCTAACCATATTCACCCCAGGGCAGCCCCCTACTATCATGTACGACTATGCCACATTCATACCAAACAAGATACATGTACAATTCATGATGATGGAGAGAGAAAGAGTGTTTAAATACACTTCTTATATATACCAACTGCTGCTCTACTATCACCCAAATAGTTTCAAGGTTCCTCTCAGGAGATTAGACCCAAAGGGAGAGAGGAGATCTGTTATTTATTGGACCTCAGCTTTCCATTAAGTCCACCATTCTCCATATAGATAGTGCGAGTTTATTGACCTATTCATTTACCCAGCTACTTGTCTATTGATGGTGACTCCTCCTACCAGACTTACTGCTAAAATGCAAAGGATCTTGCATCTTTCTAAGGGCTACAACATTGGTGATTGGTACTTCTACCAAAACCACATAGAAATCATAATTTATGGGTGTGAGTTATCCCCCTATAAGCTGCCGAGATATGTCCCTATAAGACTTTTTGCCTTGGAATATTTTAGGCAATTCAGTAATGTAGACTTTACCCATTTCCATGGGAAAAACAAGAAGGCACAGCTTAAAATTAGACACCAGTTGGGTCCCTTTGTTTTCAACAAAAGGGAAGAAGCATGGAATGATGTAGACAACATGCTAGGACAAAAAATCATGTTGAAACAGAGCTTCTACTGAGCACCATATGACCCTAAACACTTTTTAAGCCTTAGAAGAATCAAACACAGGCTTTCAAGATATGTGAACCAGCCAATCCCGCACGTTGAACAATATGCCAATAAACCAGAATGGGTAGAGGGCACCTTAGATGATGAAGATCTCATTGAAGAAGAAAAATTAGAGAAAGACATGAAAGAAATTGAGAAAAGGATTGACCTGGATTATGTTGGACAAGTCACCTTCACACAGCCTGAACCAGTGGGAGCAAGCACATCAACTGCTACTTGAAGGTAGCCTGCTAAGGAGGTGATATCATCAGCAGAAAGGGGAAAAGAAATTGAGCATTCTGAAAAGCAAAGCACAATGGAGGAGCAACCATCCTCAAATCCAGAGAAGGGTCAAGAGCAAAGCCCTTTAACACAAACAAAAGCACCTAAAATCCCTCTGCTGCAAACTCCTCACAATGAGGAAAGAGGTAAAAAGAGGGATAGAACAGATGGGACACCCACAGGGAAATCCATGGACCAGCAAGGAGAAAAATGGCAGAGGCTAAACCCCTATGCCGAGGAAGAAATCACTGAAGAGACCATAGGAAATATTAAGGGTGACGGGACTTTTGAGCAGCAGATCCCTCCTATCTTGGAAACATCGGCCAGTTCCTTTCAGCAGAAGCAAGGGAAACAACCAGGTGGGGAGGTTTCATCCTCCAAACAGCAAGCCCAAAGGGTCTCAGATATAAAGAAGGCATTCATAGAGATTAAAGCTGGGAACGAGCCAATAAGGTTTCAGCTTTGCAACCAATTAATGAGAATGGCTCCAACAAATCAGCAAAGGCTAATGGCAGCCTACGATATGGAAGCAGGGAAGATGACACTTAGTCACTTCAAACCTACTATACAGCAGCCACAGTTAGCTGCAGACTACATCAGAAACAATCTGGAGGTCCTAGCAAAAGATATACATCCTTTAGACCAGATTGAGTTACATAAGCAGATGGGAGAAATGGTTTATTCTACACTGGCAGACAAGGATTTATTGCCCCATAGATTGTAGAATTCTTTGTACAATACTTCTGCCTAGTTAGAGCTGGAAAAGGCCTCATCATTGGACAAGGATAATAGGATGAAATCCTTGGAGGAGATCATCATAGAGTTGGGATATGATCCCAAAGATCCCAAAGGCACACAGGCCTTGATTAGAAAAAAGGAGGACGACATAGCAGCATTAAGAAAACAAATGAAGCTGCCAGTCACCATACATCCTCAAACTGCAAAAGTAGCACAACAACAGGAAGTAGAGGATGTGGTAAGTCTACTTATGAGGATGAACCAAAGGATAATGGAAACAGAGAAAGAATTGGAGGAAGCTCAACGAGGGAAACAGCAAGAGTTGGCCCCTCAACCATCCCAAACTACTCCAATAGTAACAGCTCCAATAATTATATCTCCTCCAACAGCAGTTACTTCAACATCACCTCCCCCAGGTTCAACTTCAGCAGCAAGTGCATCGACTTCAGCAGATCCAACAACAGCAGCAGTACAAGAGGCCAACTTAAGCATGGAGGCCATGATGAAAGAGAACAAAGCTCTAGAATTGCAAATGGCCGAGATGAAGGAAACAAAAGAAAAGCTAGCCAAGATTGAGGCTAGTTATGATAAGTAAAAAATGATAGTTGCTGAGAAAACCAGGGAAGTAAAGGCCCTGGAAAATAAGATAAAGGCCTTGGAGAAAGATCTCACTCTCCATAGGACCCTGACTGAGATTAAAAAAAATTGTGGAATAAAATTGGCCAATCTCTTGCTGAACAATGGACAAGAATACAAACCATGTTTCACCAAATAGAATTGATAGCTATAGCTTAGCATGAAACTCATAAAGCCAAAACACTACTAGCAAATAAGCTTGAGCAAGCCACTTGATTGATTCACTTTTTGAATACTAGTACTAGTGACCAGCTGGCAGCACTGGACATCCAGAAGATGACAGAGACTATAGTAAGAGTCAAGAAAGTGCTGACCATGAGGAATTTTTTCCAAACTATAGTGAGGAAATGCCAGGAAATGCAGTTAGAGGTAAATGCTTTTAGATAGAGGCTTGTAAATTTGCAAGCCAAAGGTTTACCTAGTCTGGTTACTAGTGCTACAAGGCTACTAAAACAAGAACCATATGCAAATAGGCTCAGTACCTTCATACAAAATCAAATCACAGCATCATCCAATAGTACAGAAGAAGTAGTCCCTCCCACAGGGAAGATTTTATATGACAAGTTGTAGGATTTGTTTTATATAGAGCATGAGGTGGCACACCTTTTTCCAGTTTGGCAGAATTATTATACCTACACTGAAGATGATGAAACATTATACAAGTTAAGGAAACATCAATTGCCAACTGAGGATTGGTGGCAAAGTCTGCTTCAGATTTTAAAGTAGTTTGAATCTCTTCTCATTTATTGACTACATGAGGAAATTGCATTATATGGCTCAGCTACCATAAAATTCAAATTAACAGTGGGTGAAATTCGCGCTAATATTCAAAAGCGCAGAACAGGTGTCACAGAACAACACTACAGGACAACATTTCAAGGAAGCGGTCACCCACTGACAACCAGAGTCAAAAGGTCAACAGCACACAAGACACCTGCCACAACGAGTAAAGAGCTTTTAATTCCTCAGTTATTTCTGTGCAATTTTTCCACAAATAGTCATTAATTATGTCAGAGTAGATGGATACATTGATGTCCAGATATTTCCCTATGGGATATTTTGTAAAAACTCCTATATATACTTGTAAAAGAGATGTATTGTGGGTTGATGATTTCTTCTTTCTGAACTGCGCTGTAACATATCAGACTGTGCTAATACAAATGACGGCTGAAGCTCACTATGTTTGAATGATTTGAAGGTGGATTGGATGTTCTGGGACTTACTATAGAATTCCTATGTCATGCTATGAAACAATAAGTTATACTAAACTGTGTTTTATGTTCTCTATTTTCATAAATCTCATTTATGTTTCATGATCTTGGTAACAGAGAAGAAGAATAGCATAGGATTTGTATGAATGCACCTTATGTTCAATCTCTGTTATTAATTATGTTTTCTTCAGGACTAGTCATGAATGTGAATTCTTAACTGCTCATGTTTGCACTAGTTCTCTAATTTTGAATACTGTTTAGGAATCCTTAATTGCTCCTACATAATATTCATATACTTTCCCTCTACTAGTATAATGAAATATTCTTGATTGCGTTTCATTCCCTGACTTCGTTCCATCATTTCCAGATTTCAAAAATTGTTTCTAGCCTACCTATCCTGCTCTGTAGCACTACCTTTTTACCAAGAAACTATTTCAGCAATTACAGTTGCAGTGACTCCAGTGCCCATGGAAAATATAGTTATACACTTGCATCCCAGTTCTGTCTGAGATCACCATCCAACAAACTTAAAACCAAACCTTGTTCATCACAACTAGCCTAAAATACTTCAAAACAAAGCTAAATTACAAAGAGAGAGCCCTATCTGGTTGCAGGTAGGCTAGGGCCTGTAGCTAAAAGATTGGTTAGTCTTTACCTCGGCTGTATTCCCTGCAGGAAGTAGGGAACAACCTGAGTGATAATAGACCCTATGGAAAACATATCGTAGTATGGAGCCTAGTATGGAAAATGCAGCGGAAAGGATTATTCCCTAACCTGTATGCCAGTAAGAAAATGATACCTACCATGACGGGTCTGTGGTCATGGGACCAAAATGCTTTCTCGAAGAAGTCTCCAAAATTTCATGTAAAGACAACCCATTCCCAACACTCCAAGCCAAAAGGCCAAAAAGTGCATAAGATAAAAATCAAAATTTGAAAAAATATTTTTCATTTTGCAACCTATATAAGGACTTTTGGACTCACATTTTTTTCATTTGTGTTTTGAGCAAGGAGTTGTGGAGACAAACTCAAAAAAGCTTGCTATGTCAAATCCAACCATTAAAATCACTCCAAAACATCCACGTAACCCTTTTATGATGCTTTTAATAATTTGTGATACTTTTTAGGTGTTTTGCAAATATGAGGGCCCTGCATGTGACTATGTAAAAAGGGAACTCGTCTGTGCACGCGTAAAAAATTTAAAACATAAATCTAATGATTTGAAACATATTTTTTCGGCAGGATGACAATAACTTCATCTAAGATGGAGGATAGTGCTATTGATAAACAACTAATGGAGGATCAAAATGACTTAGATGCTTTGAGAGGTTGTGGCTTGCTAATTTTTTTTAAATGCTAAACATGAAAGCGAATACACAATTGCTTGAGTTGTTGATTCATTACTGCACTACAGAGGATGATGCATTCATGATCGATCAGATGCCCCTAAGGATCTAGATCGAAGATATTTTCTTCATTACTAGTCTTTCTCGAAGGGGAGAGATAGTGCATTCGTCTAGCAGGACAAGAGGTAGTCTCAGTGTTGAAGTCTATGTCCACATACACTATCCTGGGCATCATGAAAATATTGGAAGTTATATTCCAATCAAGCACGTAGAGAGCTTATCCTTAAAAATCATACTATTTACCATTGCCAAGGTAAATAGTTCTGTCACTTTACATCAGGACTCACGAGTATCCATGAGCCTAGCAGTGGAATGCCTCACTACTATCTCTGATTGGTGTACACCCCTACTGACCAACATGAAGAACCAACTCACTTCAATTCAGAAAGGTCAGACCAAGAATTTTGGATACGGCACAGCCTTATGTTGATTCTTCTTTGAGAAAGTACCTGGGCTTTGACCGAAGGTGTTATCGACCATTAGAAACCCTGGGGATCTCCTTATGGGCAGATGGGCTAACCTGATGAAATGCCTAGGGGGTGGTGGTGTCCCCAAGATGACTTTTGACGATGATTATTTTGCATGGTGGTGTGAACAGGTAGTTACAGTCGATGACTACCCCTACGCTAGAATGGATTTTTTAGGAGATCTAGATTTAGTATTACCTCAAGATGCAACATCTGATGCCATATGTAATAATTTTTTTTTAATTTTTTGATTTTTGATTTTTATTTTTAATACATATGAACTAAAAAATATTTTTATGAGACAAAATACTTACAAAATATATGATCATGCTTCAGATGTGGGGCCTATGAGACCTGATGCATTTCCTCGACATAAGCATCGTCGAAGAGATGTCGAAGGGACTGCAGCTGAGAGAGAGAGTGTTCTCCATGCAGTTCAGAGGAACTTGGTGAGACTTACTCACCAAGTACCCATGATATCCATAGAGGACTTACCTGAGGAGATGCAGCGTCACATGGTAGGAGTACCACAAGACTGGGTGAGACTCTTTCAGTGTGTGGCCAATGTCGTTGATTATTTTCTAGCAGCTCATCCTAAGCAATCTAGATAAATGATCAGATCATTTTATGATTATACATGATGATGTGCATAAGCCCAAATTTTGTAGGGCATTTTGTCCCAACTTTTTGTATATTATTTTGGACACAAATGTGACACAAACACTTTATCTATATACATGTGATTTTATGATGATCATACATAAAAATGATACTTCAATAATTTTTTATGTTTTTAATTTGATGAATGATTTATATGCCAGTCTAATGCTTGATTAGCAATAGAATCAGCTAAGGAATTTTCTGATCATGGAATGTGAAGATATGTGATATAAATGGTCGCTACAACAATCCTACTCTTAAAAATTGGCGATACAAATAGGGATCTTGTACCCGAAAAATGTTATTTAGCTGAGATACCACCAGCTGTGAGTATATATAAACCACTAACGAATCAATATCAAGAAATATCACTTCGGATAACAAATTAATAATGACAACATATTCGGCAACATTTTTGAAGTAGGACTGATACATACTCCTCTCGAAACCATCAAATAGTCATATGGATAATAAATCACCCAAGTCGCAAAAGAAATGTTCTGGGTATGCCTATTCGCACCATCAGCAAATCCTAAGTATCTTAGATCATCCATCAATACCTGCCAAAGAGGATCAAAAATATCGATATCACTAAAACTGATAGATAGATATGTACAAATATACAATATATACAAAGAAGTAAGTGCTCGCCCGAAGCCTAAGGAAAGTACTTCTTAAGTTAAAGCCCATTTCTGGGCTCTTCCAACTTGTTTCCTTCAAAGTTAATTAATTCATAAGCTCCCTTTTTCAAAACTCGCTTGACTATGAAGGGACCGTATCACATAGAATTAAACTTGGCTACCCCTAAGGCGTGTTTGTCTTGATCGTAAACTAGGACAACGTCACCTTCAAAAGAAATTATAGCACAAACAACTTTATCATATTTAGTTTTTACCCTCTTTTTATGGGTTTCAGTTATTGTGGCGGCATCTCAACGCTACTCATTAAGATGCTCCAAATGAACAAGGCACTCCACGAGACTAGAAGTCTCTGGAAGAAGTTCAACAACTAGTTTAACAAAAGGAATTTCACATTCAACATGAAAGATATATTCCAACCCGTAAACCAGTTGAAAAGGAGTAAATCCAGTGGCAGTCTTAACTGATGTTCGGTATTCCCAAACTATTGGATACAACATGATGTGCCAATTGTATCTAGATTTGTTAATCATCCTTTGCAGGATTATTTTAAGATATTTTTTCATGGCTTCAACCTACCCATTGGCCTGAGGATAATACAGAGATGAATGCTCTTGATGGAAACCCAACTTGAGAGCTAATTCAGACATCAACTGATTTTGGAAATGACTACCATGATTAGTGACAATAGCTTTAGGGATACCAAACCACGAAATAACTTGATTGAAGATAAACAAGGCCATTATGTCACTTTCATTATTAACAATAGCCATGGCCTTAGCCCACTTCATAAAGTAGTCTATGACCACTACGATATACTTGTGGTTTCCCGCCGAAGGCATATTACAAGTAGTAAAATCAATGCCCCACTTCATGAAAGGACGAAAATTTATAATAAAGGAAAGAGGAGCTAGATGTGCACACATTTCTCAAGTATATACTTGACAAGGATGGCATCTTTTGACTACTTTTGTAGAATATTTGAAGATTGAAGGCCAAAAGTAGCCTACTCGCAAATTTTTTTCGGCTGTTGAAAGCCTGAATAGATGACCAGCACAAGCTCCACTGTGGCAATCATAAAGAGCTGACTCAGCTTCTTCCTAGGCTAGACAATGCCCAAGGATTTAATGGATCCCATGATGATACAATGTATCACCTATATTAACATAATTCTTAGAGAGGTGACACAAATTCTCATCTTTGGGAAAAGCGGGTTGGAACTACGATGTCTAGAGATATATAATGATATTCCCAATATAAGGATGTTTTGAAGAAATAAGAAATAAATGTTCATCGGGAAAGGTTTCCCCAAGAATAATTTCCTCCTCACATGGCAACTTTGATATCAACTGTGCAAATACTAAATATTTCTTAGATTTAGCCAACATGAATTTGAGATCGAATTCTTGAAAAATTACAATCCATCTAATACATTTGCCCTAATCACTCACCTACTAAGAACAAATTGAAATGGATTGACGGTTGCTAAGGTGAACATTTTTTGATGCAGAATGTAATTCCAAAGGCACTAGACATCGTGGACAGTTGCCAGAGCTAATTCCTCGATGGGAGAATAGTGTAGTTCAGAGCCTACTATTATGAAACCGGCTCAAGAAAAGATAGAAAAGATAGATCAACACCTTAGAATTCAGCCTCTTCAAGGGGGAAACCTCCTTTACATTACATAAACGAAAAATTATTGGATGATACAAATGAAAAGACCTCCTTTCTATATATAGGAGTCTAAGGGGACATAACATAATCAGAGTCGACATAACAATAATAAGGGAAGGGCAAAATAATAGCAATAGTGGGCTTCTATGGGGTAGAATAGTAACAATATGGGCACTACATGGGTACATCAATATAATAAGTGGGTTCTACTAATAATAATAAGGGGTTACACTAGTAGTATAGGGGCCTAACATGCCCCTCTCCTTCAAAATGCGTTGTCCTCAACAATTGAGTAGTTCTTGATGCTTATATATAAAATTCTTGTCCTCCCATGTGGAATCTTTAGCGGGTAAGTTCTTCCATTTGATGAGATACTCTGAAATTGATCAATTTTGTAGCTGTCAGGTTCTTGTTTCTATGACCACTCCAGGTTCTAATATGATTTTTCTTTCCTCTTCAATTTCTGGCAATATTGTTTGAATTGGGATCTTTTGCAACTTTTGAATAACTGGCTATACTTCTTCGTCCTTCTTCCATTCATCCCTTGTTTCGTTTATCCAATCTGGTGGTAGAAATAGCACAAAACAATGCTTCCACATCCTCATCCTTGAAGAGTCTTCCCATTCGGTAAGGGTGCCATTTTTTAAGTGCATGTAGTATTGCCAACATTTCCTTCTCATAAATAACTTGCTTGAGATGTAGCAATAAAAATATACCCACAATCACCTACATCACATTTTTCACTATGATGTTGATCTACCTGTTGTTTCATTTGATTTTGCACCAAAGTGGCGTTATCATTTAAAAGTTGGAGAACTTTTTGTTGATGCTCGAAGTGATCTTCCATGGCTTGAACCTTTTTCTTCTTGATATGTACTTCTATCTCTATTGTTTGAGGAGTGGTAATTTGTTCCAATCGTTTACAAGATATGGTCAGATTCATTTCTTGATGCTCAATGTGATCTTTCACTTCTTGAACATTTTTCTTTTGGATATGTCCTTCTATCTTGATAGTTTGAGGAGTTCTAATTTTGACCAATGAATTACAAGATATGGTTGGATTCATTTCTTCTTTCTCGATGTGATCTCTCACTTCTTGCACCTTTTTATTCCTGATATGTCCTGCTACCTTGAGAGTTTGAGGAGTGGTAATTCTTGCCAATGCTTTACAAGATATGATCTAATTCATTTCTTCTTTCTCTGGGGTGGAGTCCTGGCATATATCCTCTTCTTTTGATGTTTCTTGATCTTTTTCTTCCTCCTCTTCATATTCTATGTAAAATAATTTCTTCTCAGCACACTTATGACCTTTAGTGCATTT